>OMKZ01032370.1:4588-21715 GCA_900302535.1 Neoniphon sammara | reverse complement strand
ACAATGTCATAATACTGCAAAAGCACTCATTTCCAGTCCACTCTGCAATTTCTGCCACATTAGCCAGAAAAAGAGATGCATACCAAATCACCTGCAGATGGGCACAAATACATCAAAAAGTATGTTGTTACAAATTACAAATACAAATAATGTTTATGGAAGTGGTGATGTGCTTCATATCCAAGCTGATAGACGATATCATTCTCGTGGTGACTGTTAAGGTCTTTCCTAACCAGAAACCGTGGGCTCAACTGTGCGCCCGCGACAGCAGACGCATGTGGCAAGGACTTTGGACGATCATGGACTACAGAGAACGAACGTGTACCTTGGCTGACGTGGACTCCTCACTGGTGGAAGATTTAAACACCTTCTATGCACGCTTTGAGGCCAGCAGCGCGAGCGCCGACACTGCTAGCATCGCAGCTAGCGCTAACGCAATTGAAGCAGGTGACCTGTGAGGAGTGACATAAACCAAGCGTGAGGCGATTGTGCAATACTATTGCAACCCTCCTATACAGATATGTAACAACTTTTCCTTTAAGTTCACTACTTTTCTCAACCAGATATATACTTTTTACACACATTCTCCCCAAGGTCCCTTACATTTATTTGTTCAGCTGGCAAAAGTCACTCGAGGAAATGTTTACTTTCTTTGAAGAGAACAGGATTTCTGCTGAATGAAATGTGAGTTCTGTAAGCCCTGACAGCACTCACTACCAAAACTCGGCCAATCTCAAGAAGCACACTGAGGTAAGCCAGCTAGCTAATGCAAGCCAGCTAGGTTGATCATAACTGTAATTGCTTACGTAATTGTAGCTTATGTTTCTAGCTTTGTGGGCTGTAGTTATCTGGCTAGTTGGATTCATTCTTAATTTTAACACTTATGTACATTTAAAATGAACTACTTTTGGCTTTAACTCAGCTAATATTTCAGCATGTGACTTCAACTTTAACTAACTTTTACAATTTACTAAGTCATATTTAAGGTGTCTTAAATATGGCATTGGGTACTATTTCTTCCACTGCCCCAGAACATACTCAAGACTGTGTTTATAAATAATGTAGATAGACAGATAGATAGATAGATAGATAGATAGATAGATAGATAGATAGATAGATATTATAAAGGCACGGGTCTCGCCCTTCTATGAAATGCACATATGTTTATGACTGACTTTGGTATGAATTCTCACATTTGGGAAAAGTTGACAGTGGCACTGTGGCTGAAGTGAGGTGGAGGCTGTGAGCTGATTGCCCATGAAATGACATTTTCAAAGTGAAAGTCCACTGATCTCCCGCTGACTGAGTTGTTATGACAAAAATAAGTATAATGTGCAGTTATCTCATCAACTCTACTTCCCTACCAACTATATGAGGGTTTGTCAGGCAAAACCAAAGTTAAACTAACTCAGATACAGTCATCATTATGATGAAAAACCTTATTATCTTGCTGTGCAGCATAGTTTTCCCAACAAAACCCAGTTGCAGTACCTTCTGGCTCTTGCAATAAAGAATATTTGCTGCAACACAACTGGCAAATCCCTTTCATTTTCAAATGTCAGGTCACATGGCAAAATCAAAGGACATTAAGAATATGCTATGTGGACCAGGAACCATTTGTATCACAAACTGAGAGTGAACAAACTTTATAATGAAATGAAATCAAACACATTTAAGTTTGAGGAAGCTTTTTATTTGTGACAGCTGAAACACCGGATGAAGTGTTGCTGTTAAAGCACGCTTGAGATTAAATATATTAATGATGCATTGGTGGAGAAGCATTGGTTGTGAAAATGTCCAATGCTTCCAGCACCTATTAAGTTATTCAAGGGCACATCAGACTGGGGAGCCATTCTTATTTCAGTTTCAGTCTGGGAAGGTCAGAGCTTTGTTTGTGTTCTGTAATACTCTTGCAAGGTCACGAGCAGGTTGCCAGATAATGGGCCTCCCTTGCCATGAATTCACAATAGACCAGCAGGGCTTCAAGAAAACTCCCATTTCTGTGAGCAGCTCATTTCTGCTTGAGATAAAGTGACCTCTTCAAGCTCTTTTGTTAACCTGGTGCTGAAGATGTGGTTCTTTGCCTGCCACACTTAATCCACCAGAAAATAGACCATATTATGGATGGATCTATCCATTGGACTGTTCTGGAGCATCCGCATGGCGGGTGTGGCAGAGAAGTAGGTAAAAAATGTACAAAGAAGTGTTTGCTCATAATAGTTACTTCATAGGGAAAACGATGAAACAGATTATATAGTAGAAGCTAACCTAAAAAACCTTCAGTCATTCCAAAATTTAGTATTTGTTTTTGTAATCCTTTGATAGTGAGTTCTACACCAATAGTTGAACCCACACTACAATTTCAGAACCTAGAGTGCCTTGTGTGGACTTTCTGAAATGCAATGATATAAGCCAATACCAACTTGTGGACCAACCATGTTGCTGCTTTCAGCCATTTTTTCCTCCTCTCCAAAGTTAGGTGCTAAACTGTGTCCTGGGCTCAAGCTCCTCCCCCCTCCTTCCCCTAATGTTCAAAGGAAGCCATGTGCCCTTCCCATTCCTGAAAATTCACAATGAACCAAATGAGCACATATGAGGTAAGTGGTGGCACTGAACTGAAAAGATCACGCTCTGAACTGTTGCTGATTTCTCTCTTTTAGATAGCTGAGTAATATTTAGTAATTTGCATGACTCATCAGCTGAGTTGTCTGACCTAAAAATGGCTGGTTTAGCTTAGTTATTAGCCTGCAAGCACAGAGTTTAGCAAAGTTTATCCTAGGCTGGCCTCCATATTGATATGATGTATCCTTCTATATAGGGGGAGAGACAGAGTGACAAAGGAGTGGCTTTGCAAAGAGTTTACATGCAAACTCAGTGCTGCTCATGAGACCATCTGGTGGTTGGAAAAAGTTGCATAGTGCACATTCAAAGGAATACTCCAATGTTTTGGGCAAAATGCTCTTTTTCTGACTTACACAGACTGAGAAGAGATGTTTAGCAACTCTGCAGTTGTCTTATTTACACAGTGTATCTACAGGGGTCAGGCTGACCCCTGTAGATTTCAAGTCTTTATGCTAAGCTAACACAAGATGCCACTCATCAGAACTGAACCAATAGACGTACAGAGGTTAAAATGGTATCGAACATCTTGTCTCAGTCTGGGTAAGTTGGAAAAAGGGTATTTTGCCCAAAACATTGGAGTCTTCCATGAAAGCTAGTTTATACTTTTGTGTCAAGATGCCTCTGTAGCTATGGTGGCGGTGTCTGTAACTGCACGTATGGGGTGCAAGACCACATAAACTGTGATTGGTCTGCTTGGCTGCTTTTTCACTGCTATTTTGACACTGCTGTCTATTGTTTTAACAGTCTACACACAACTATGACACCAAAAATGACACCTCTAACTGGTTAAATAGGCAGTGACAAGTCTGTCTGTCCAGACAAAGTTCAGCTGGGTTTCACTTTGTGTCAGAATGGATGGAAATCTGATGGAGAAGTCATCAGCCCTGTCCAGACTACAGACAGCTTTGCCTGAAAATAAACTGAAATGAAAGTAACACTGACAGACACAACAGGTCAGTGTTGCAACCCACTAAGAGTAGAGTAAACACTTGTCAGGGACTGCACACCGAAAAGGAAAAGGATGGTGGTTGAGAGGAGGAAGAGGGATGCTGGGTAGGTAAAGCATATATTTAAAGAAATCACTAGGAAGAAAATGGTGCAGGAGGATGCCGGCAAGTACGCAATAAATCTGCAAAATGAAGACAGTCATAGACAAGGACAAAGAGGAGTAAGCTTAAAGTTGGGAAGGAAAGTGCATGGAGAAGGAATTATGGGGAGGTTGGGTGAGCAGATAAATAAGCCTGGCTTGGCGCATATTCCATATGCTTTGAGTGAGGGAAAGTGATCGAGTGAAAGAGAAGAGAAAGGGGGCTGAGAGTTATGGTGGCAGATGAACCTCAGAGAGCAGCTGCTCCCCTTGCTCTCAAGGTACTGGCCAGCTTGACTCAATAAATCAATCCCTGGAAAATGTGGGAGGGAGAGACACCGTGACAGCTCATTCCCACTGATGTTTTCTCTGTCCATCATCCTCTTTAAGTGACTCTGAATTGTCTACTAATGAAGCACCTAGTACCTGATTAAATAGGAGGAGGAGCTGAAAACATTTCAAATGCCAGTCCATTTTCTGGAATGTGGTCAGGAAAAGCCTAGCTCCATCAAAGTGAAAAAATAAATATTACAGCAACTTGGAAGCTGTCTTATTTAGATAATACATCATGTGTATTTGAAATACGTCTTGGAATAAAAAAAATAATTACAAGAGTCATTTTAGGAGAAGTTAGATGGTATAAGCTATAGATTGTAGGACTTATAACCACTGAACATAGGTTTTCAGCAGTTGTAGTACCTACCATATAACCTCTCCTAAAACGACTCTTGTATTTCATTTCTGTGTAACACACATGATACACAGTGTAAATAAGACAGCTTCAGAGTTGCTGTAAGGTATATTTTTTCCACTTTGATGGAGCTAGGCTAATGACTCCTGTAGACTTCAAGTCTTTATGCTATGCTAACATGAAATGCTACCCATAAGAACGGAAGCAGTGGACATACAGAGGTGAAAATGGTGAGTATTCCTATAATACTTACTCATTGGCTTTTAGTTAGCACTAAATATTTTTAAAGTAAAATTTTACCATGCAAACCGCTTTCTGAGCTTACTTTATTTCAGTGGGCTTCCTGCCAAGTGTCAAAGCCATTGCCTGAAAAGAACCAGGAAGCTGTTTACATAGATGAAATGGACAGTGAATAGTGCACATTGATTATGGCTTCAGACTGACAGTATCATCTCATATCTGACTTGCAAATGAAAACGATTTTTAAATTACAAGCCTTGCAACAAAGATTTTCTGGTGAACAGCAATGGCAGCTGAGCCTGAAATAACAACAAAATGGTTCAGATTGAAAAGTCAATAAGAATGGCGGTTCCCTTTAATACTACAGTACTCGCACCAAGTATTCTGCTGTGCTGTGTCCAGGCTGTCACTGCTATTGAATCATCACCCTTATTCTATCGATCCTTTCATTTTCCTCAACTTCACCAAACATTGTTTGTTTGCGTGTGGTCAGCCCTGAAGTCTCTACTGGAGGGTGTTCAATCGATTTCTCCAGACCCCTCCATACTACATTTCACTCATCACTACAGCCGTCTGACAGTGGAGCTGCTTTCTCAGCACCTGACTCTGTGACTTTTCACTCCCCTGAGCCTCCTGGTTGGTGCAGTAAGACAATCCCAAATCCTGATTCATTAACTAGCTTAAATCCACAAGACCCAGAGCTGTACAACTCAATACTACAGTTAAAATGGGACTTCTATGTATTTCTCAACTTATTGCTGAAAGAATGAGATCGTGGGGAAAACAAGCCATCTCAAGCCTTCTTAAAGGAGTACACCACGTTTTTGAGAGATTAGTTGTAGTTAGGTGATGAGACGGCTGTCTAAAGGAAAGAAATATTCTAAGAAAGATTTCCTGTTGCGCTCATTTTTCCTGAATATGAAGGAATCCTATTTGAAATCAGTGTGCATTTTAGTGTGCATCAGTATGCTTGTCTGCTTATCCGTTATTGTGCTCTCCATAAAACTCACAATCTGTCGTGTACATCTGTTGTTAGCAAAACTAACTCCTATGTAGCCTTACACTTTGTACCTTGTTCAATTTTGTTCTGTTATTTGATCTATTGTTTAATTGCCCACTTGGTCAACACCTGTTGCACTCCTGACTGGCCAGGAAGGGGCCCCCTCTCTCCGTGGTCCTTCCCAAGATTTCTTCCCTTTTATCCTTACACTGGGTTTTTTGAGGAGTTTTTTCTTGCCCGATTTGAGGGTTAAGTCAGGGGGTGTCATCCTATTTTGTTTCTTGTAAACTTGTGGGCCTGTAAAGGCCTTTGAGACTGTGAACAGTGATTTTGGGCTCTAAATAAATATGAACTTGAACTTGAGCTTGAACTTAAAACATTTACTTGTACTTCTGAAATTCTGCTGCTGATAAATAACCTTTGCATTGTCTCACTCTGACATGAACATGGCAAAACATGGCATATCACTCACAAAATGACATAAATGTTAGATCCAAAAACAAATCACATTGTCTCATTGATGGCTTACCTCTTAATGCCTCATAAATGTCAAACTTGTCTCATCCAAGTCTCTGTGTAATCTGTATTAAGCTACCTGGGACAAAGCCAACTAAATACTTTGAGTAAGTCTATAAGGGCCTTTCCAGTGACTTGGTGGCAATTACTGTATGTCATAATAATAGAAAGACACCTAATCTACCTCAGTGGCTGCATTTCTGCATTTTGATGACTGAGATTATCAGGACGTTCCAGGTCCAGGTTGCTCTAAATTTAGTGATTGTTTCTTATATTGAGGTGTGTTTGAAGAGTGTGACAGTAATCGTCAACTAGAAATACAACTTGACAGGCCGTATTGCTTTTGTGATATATGCTATAATTTAACAAAGTGTTAGTTCTGATTTATAGGCTTTCTCATGCACAGGTTGGAGTACAGCAGTCAGTGTTATAAATAATGTGCCTTGGCAAGATGTAATTAAACCATAGCAGACTGGGTATTTGGGCCAGCAGAAGTCCCAGTGTGCCGATCGATTTGCAAGCCTGTGGGCTGTGCCAGGGTGGATGCAGTCCTCCCCCTTTTCCCCTCACACACTGACAGAAACAGTGGTGACATGAGATAACTGTCAAAAGTGTAGAGAGAAATGAAGAATGGAAATGGTACAGAAATATTACATGAAAAAAACAAGTCTCAAGACTTATGCTGCAAAATGCTGAAAATCAATCATGCTGTTTGGCGATGCCACGACTAGCAGTACTAGCAGAACCATTGTTGGAAGTGACGATGCTCATGTTGATACCAGTGTGCATGTCACATCACATGGCGATGAGGAGGATGCACAAACTGAGAAGACAATCAATTAGGACTTATCTGAAGATGAGCATCAGCCTAGCAGAAGCCAACAAGACAGTGTAGCCTCAACTGCAGAGGGTACCAGGCCTGTATTGGAGGCAGGTTTTTATTTGAGAGGCCTTTATTTCTAATTCCCTCTGTTTGATAAGTGTATTTTATCATATTTTAGTACGAAGCCTCTTTGTTTTCTGATCTGCTTCCATTTTGTGGACTGACTACCCCAAAAAAAATTGACTGGGAGAGGGGGGAAGCATTGGCACTTAGTGCTCTTATTTTCCCCCCTCTCCCAGTCAATTATTTTCTCCCCTCTCCTGTTTTTTTCTTCTTGTTTTATCCCCAGCATGTATTTGGGGCCAGCCTGTGTTTGTTAGTGCAGGTGAATAATACAAAGTCTTGTTCCTTGGAAGTCACCAATAGTCACTGTATTTTTCTAGGCTTTGTGAATGCACCTAAAGGCCATGGGAACATGCTTTTGGTCAAAAATTGAAACCAGACAGCTTGGCACTGTGGAGATTTCTGTTGGCCGTCTAACTACACTAAACTAAATTTTAATTTATTTTCTTAGCCGATTAGTTTGTTATTAAGCCAAGTAAATGTAGGTAGCAACTCGGTAGCAACACCTAGCTTAATATATGCACTTAACCATATGATTAAGCTACTATTTATTAAAGTCATGATTACGTAAAGTGGTGCAATGTTTTTTCCTGTTTTTTTTTAACTATTCTTTATGCAACACTTTTAATACATAAAATTAATACATAAAATTAACTGCAATGATTTTTTTGATCATGTTAAAATTTTGTTCATCTCAATCAAATCTGTGTAAGGTTTTGGTTCCCAAGTATATCTACTCCAAAGGCATAATGGCCTGTCAGTATGCCACTTAGGAGTGTTTACTAATGCCATCCCATGCCTTCCTCATGAAATCATATAATGGGGATTTAGAACACAGCTGATTCATTTCCCCACAGCTTTATTCAACATAGGAATTAGAATTAGAATGTCATTCCTTTTGCCAAATGAGTCACATTGGCATTCTGTGTCCAGAAAATCCCATCTTCACAAAATGAAGAAAAGGAATGACAGCCAGAATGTCGTGATAGACATAACTGCTGCTGAGTATTATTCAGTAAAGCCTAAACTGTCATGATTTTTATGGACACATTTGCCTGTCACCTTTAAAGCTTTTTTTTTTTCCTGTAACCAAAACAAATATGAATTACAGTCCCATTCCTACTATACAAATCAAGGCCTTTGATTAGTCATTCAATAATTTAATCAAATCATGGGGCTTTGTGTTCTGCAAGACAAAAATAGAGCTGCATGTCTTTACAGTAGGCCTTTGCCTTGGTGTACAGTGGCTGTGATTATACTGTAGGTGGAGATATCAGGGGCTGATGTATGTGTGAGTGGTGTCAGTCAATACATGTAATCAAACATGCAAAAGAATTTACCTCTTCCTTACAGACACACACATACACACACACACTAACAACTGACAGATAATGGCAACAGAACTCAATTGTTAGTGGTAGAAGCCCTATCTTTTCTCAGCTGGTAAAACAAAACCTCCAAAGACAGAGTGAGAGAGACAGAGCAGGCAGCATCATCAGCACTGATTCACTGGTTATTTCCTTTAACAATTAATGAATGCAGATCTGACAGGGCCACCTTTAAATGGCCTTTAAGCTTTACGAGTGGCAGCCCGAGCTTTGCATATGTCCTTTATAAGAGACTTAAAATCAAGGACTCTAAGAATGTTACTCTCCAGAGACATTAAAGTCAAACAGTTTAGTCTAGCGTGCCCCGATCCGGAGCAGAGGCTATTCTTGAAGTTTGAAGAGGGAGCGGTCTCCAGAGGTATTAATCACAGGAATGAGTTAACTCCTTAGGGCTATATCCATTTTCAGGAAAACTAATTGCAAGTGCCTGTTGATTTTTTTAATTGAAGAAGCCTGTGGGCACTTCCATCTTCTTGATTTTCAGTCACTTCCTTAAACTGTAGTATTTCATCAGTAAAGTACTTCACCAGTGTGGATCTGTGTGGTGTTTCCTATGACGTTTTTCAGGCGTTCTTCAGAGGAATTTAGTTTGAGGAAATGTTCACTTAAGGATCCATACCGCCAATGTAGTTTGGTTGTCAAAAATAGCAACAAAAGCATTCATTCATTCATTTTCCATTACTGCTTATCCTAGTAAGGGTCGCGGGGGTGCTGGAGCCTATCCCAGCATACTACAGGTGGGAGGCAGGGAAACACCTTGGACCATCACAGGGCATCAACAAAAACATCCATTGTGAATTTCTGTCAACCTGTCATACCAACCTCTGACTCAAATGTCTGGTAGTTTTTCATGCTGTCTTGCTCTTTTTGGCACCTGTTTTGCAAGTCTGTGCAACGTCGCGTGACAACTCCTTTGCTGCTGACTCAAACCTGTCAAATGAACTAACCCTAACCCTATCAATGAGCCTTCTAATTCGGCGGCATTATACACTTGTTCATTAGCAAAAACTAATATCCTCTGTTGTTTTCATTTTTATAAAACATGTTATTTTCCAGATAAAATCAATCAAAAGAATGGCATTTATCTGTTACTGCAAATGAACTCTTTAAGTGAAACCCAAACTCCTGGAACCACAGTGTTGCAGCTGAAAGCCATTTACCACCTTTCCATCTGCTTTCAGATGCCCAAGGCCTCATTGTGCAAGCCTGTGTTTTGATTAACATCCTCTGTGATTTTAAAAAGTGAGTCAAGGATGTTGCATAATTTAGGTATGATGCCTTGGTAGCCTGGCCATGAGCACACCATCTTGTATCGAATATTTACTTCAGAGTCTGTGTTCTCTTGTTTGCATTAGGCTCTGGGCTTTATGTTACCATCTGTCTTGAGCAAGTGGAATTTGAGCAAAACCGAATGAATGTGAAAAATTCAGCAGTTTGGAGGCAACAGGTTATAGTATTTAATTGGGAATAGGTTGGATGAGTCGAATTGGCACCCATTTCAACACATTGCCTGTTTTTTAGGCATTAAATAAATCCTTTTTTTAAAGGGTTAAAAATCAAAAACAGGTAACCTTCATTGGATTGGAACTGTGGTGTTGTGGTGTAGCTCACTTCTATGTAATCAGACTGATTTGATAGCCACTCTACTGACATCAATAACCACTCCTATTAAACCCTGCCACTCTGCTGCTGCTCACTTAACCAATTCATTGCAGTTTTCAAACTAGTTTAGTAGTCCGAGAAGGACTGGGGATACTTTCACACTTTGATATTCTTCTATTTTAAAGCAAACAGAATAGCACCAAAGAGACATTACCCCACATGATTGCCTATAGGTAAAAAAATCAACAAAACATTCCTCTAATGATCCCTCAAGGGACACATGGCCTATAACGAATGTCAGTTGATCTGTTTGTGATGTGCTTGGAGTAGAGCCCTCATTGATCAAAAAAATAAATAAATAAATATTTGGCCACCTTAATGCTCTTTGCAATTTCAGACAGGACCTGCTCCCCAATTAACTGAACAAACATGCCACAAATTATTGAGGATAGATAAGATGGTGTCTCCTGGCCTGAATTCCCAAAATGTGCTCTTAAAGGAAGGAAAATTCCAACCTAAAACATATTCACACTGTTAAAAAATAGTGATTTGTAGCTAAAAATGGAGCTTAATGGAAGAAAGAAGTGAGCTCTCTTTCCTCTAGGCTGGATTTCTCCTTGTGTGTTTGTTGCTGGAAATCGATGAGGCAACAGAAAAGCCCTTACTGATTTATTTTTAGGGGTTGACAATGCAACCTGATGGCTAACACTTCTGTTTTTGATTGCTGAATGATGTTGATGTTTTTCCTATCAAAGTGCAAAATTGGGGGTTGATTGAGCTAAGGACCATTTAGACTCAGCTGACAAAAACTGGGGAATGAGCATGGAAACTGTCACTGAGTACGGCTTTCGTGATTATTCCATGTTTTTTGCCAGGTGAATCACAGCGGTCCTCACTTCAATGCATAATTCACCTGCAATAAGAAAAATACATTAAACATCAGACAACAAAACAGTACCAGAAACACAAGTAAATCGCCAATCCAAGGTTTTAAATGGTGTTAATGTTTTTTAGGCTGGTCATTTCCCTTAAGAATATCTCTAACTGACTGATCAGTTCAACTGGGTGGGTTCTTGGTTGGGATTTATGTTTAAGCAACTTCAAAGGCAAGCTCACTCTCACATAGAAACTTTACCATAGTTGCAACTTGTGTGAAGTACCTCAGCCAAGTATTGCCATTCAGTCTCAAAGTGCTGCATTCCAAAATCACCTTGTCCGCATTGCAATGTGTTTCTCTGCTTTGGCTCAGGCTGGTGTCTGGTTGAGGTCTCCCAGTTTGGGGTTTGCCGCTTTGAAGCAGCCTGTCTTCTTGGACATTTTTCTTTGTAGCTGTGATTCGGCTAGCATTCTTTTTTTTTCTCTCTCTCTCTTTTTTCAGCCTCGCTCTCCATGAGGCTACTTCTCTTATGCACAGTCTCTCCAGTTTTAAAAGGGATTTTCCCACTCTGTCAACTTTTTTTCTCACGCTGTCATCACGCTGTCACGGTGTTTACATTTAATCAGTCAGATCTCTCGTGCTGTGGCCACAATTTAAAACTTGCTTGTCTCTCCTCAGCTGTCGTCTCAGTGCTGCTGTTTATGCACCCCACCACCAGCATGCCACCTCCACCATGAGGCCTTCAGTTCTTTCAACATGGTGAAAAAGCTCTAGGGTCGAGGCTAGGGATGCTCCTGAATTCAAAAGCCGTTTTCTGAAAAGCATGAATTATTGCTCAATAAATTTTAATTATATGCCAATGGTTGCGGAGAAAACATTCTGAAAATAATTTGGTGTGTTGCTGGTGTGTACGCTGTTTGTTTGCTGTGGGAATAATGCATCATTTTGATGACTAATTTAACATTGGTGAGGCCTGTTCTTCTCGTTTCCTTGTCTCGACGGGTGTGCTCCTGTGGTCTGCTGATGAAAAAGATGGAAAAGAATGGAAAGGAGCTGCACATGTGCCACATAAGCCACCCTGGCATGGAAAAAGGAGAGCAAGTTGGCGCTCTGTAACAAAGTGATTTTCATAAGTCTAAGGCAGAGGGAGTTCAGTTTCACAGATTTCCAACTTCAGACATCGAAAGATGCAAGAAGTTATCTGTTGCTATTTTCCACAACAAATATATAAAAACTCCTTTTGTAACATTTGGACTCACTGGCAATTCTTGCTACATATTTTATACACATAAACTAGATTTATGATTGTTTAAACTGTTGTTGTAGTCAGTTCAGAATTCAGCAAGCCTGAAATATTGATGCCCAGAACAATCCATGCATTGTCCAAGATAAATATTTCTCTGTGACTTTACCAAACACCCAGCCACAGGCAACAAGAGAAACACTTGCCAGAAGCAACCCAGGCAAATATAACTCCCTAATTGATCCATGCTGTGCAGTCTCACAGCTGTTTCTGTTATTTTCCCACCTATTATAAAATATCCTGTGTTATTAGGGATGATTAATCAGGTTAGTGGGGGTCTCCAGACAAGATGCAACTCAACACCCCAGTCCAGCAGCTGCCGGCTGCTGTGGCTCTTTCACAACATGCTTGTTGTTTTCTCATAAAGGTTTCATTTAGGGTGCATGCAGTAGTGGTCCTGCTGTAGAAGATTGTATTTAATAAAGCTGCCATGCACAATTTCATGTCAGTGATTGACTTTATGTAATATGTAAGGCAACGGTAATTAAAAACTTAAGGCTGATTCAGGGGAAAGATTGGTGGTTGGTGGAACTCATAGAAGAAAGAGCAAGTCTTTATAAACAATTAGTGTGCGCTAGTCTGCAAAACAGCAAACATATGGTCATGCACATCATTGCCCTGCAAAGTGTTATTACTGCTAAATTATAAAATGATTGTATTTATTCAGAAACGGTCGTCAATGTTAGTCACACAGCTTTGAAAATTGTCCTTGGTAAAGAATCAGTCCCATTTATTATGAACCAATTGTTGTTTGCTGTGTTTAAAGTGTTTTTTGTTGTTGTTGTTGTTGTTGTTGTTTTCGTACAGAAGAGCTTTTGGATCTTGTTCAATTTTTGCGTTTTGGATTATTTTGTTAGTGTGTGTGTCCTTCTGTTACCAAGTAATTGGACTCTCTTGTAAAAAGCATTGCATTATCCATGCCTTTTGTAGACATTGACATTGACTCATATATCCCAACGGGCAGTGACCTTTTCATTGTGAATGAGCAAGGAGGCTTCACAGAGTTGGCCGCTCAAATGAGGCGGAACCAATAGTGTCTGCATGCTAACATTTTTGGTGCCTTTCAACATATTAATGATTTTGGCATTTACTCAACCCTTATCTGCCTTTCCCTCTTCATTTCTTATTCTGTTTGTGCTGTTTCACCTTTTGATAATGCTTTTCATGGTGAGCAGAAACTCTTAGATGATTGGCAGTACCACAAGAGTCCTTTGTATCAGTACCCCCTAATTAGTAAACTTGGTCCCAAGAGGTAATGTTTTAAGTGAAGTCTTTGCATGTAATTGTCCAGCCAAACTCCATTCTACCAAGTATCCAGCTGTTTTCTAGCTGTCATTGCCATACAGCGGCTTGACGCTAAAGTTCTCAAATTCCTCATCTTATCTGCAAAGTGTACTGGAGCACTTTGCACCTGTGTGGCTCAGTCAGGATGATGATCAGCACCTCCGAGTGAGTGAGCAGCTGCCTTAAAGGAATACTCCAACATTTTGGGCAAAATACCCTTTGTCCGACTTACCCAGACTGAGACAAGATGTTCGATAGCATTTTCACCTCTGTATGTTCACTGGTTCGGTTCCGATGGTTAGCATTTTGTGTTAGCTTAGCATAAAGACTTGAAGTCCACAGGAGTCATTAGCTTAGCTTCGTCGAAGTGAAAAAATAAACCTTACAGGAACTCCAAAGCTGTCTTATTTACATAATGTATTGTGTGTTACATGGTGATGAAGTACATGTCTTGGAATTTTTTCAACAAATGAGTCATTTTTTGGAGAAGTTACATGGTTGGAACTATAACCAATAAACACATATGTTCAGTGGTTTTAGTTCCTACCATGTGTAAATAAGACAGCTTCAGAGTTCCTGTAAGGTGACTCCTGTACACTTCACGTCTTTATGCAGGGAGATTTTTGTTTGTTTGTTTTTTTGACATGGCAGTTCTGCATTGAACTGACAGTGTAGAATGTGTTATTAGAGCTATACATCTTAAACTACCCTATTTTTCTATTCATAGTTAAGTGTGGTAATGATAGGAAGTGAATTACCTGTAATGATTTGGCTCACTTATCCCTTACACATCACTTTCAGCAATGTTTTGCAATTGCTAACATGGCAAGTCTTTATCTCACCTCAGTTCTTCATCCCATAATGTTTTTTCTTTATCCCATTATTGGCGACATCAAGGAAGGTCAGACAACGCATTACAATCACAAGGTTTAGAAAACTTGCTGAACAAACTTTTTTTTTTTTTTTTTGGACCAGTTAAACACCTAAACGACTGTAATACCTCAGAGGATCGATCTTTTTCCATTTATATACAAGGGGCATCTTAGAGGGTTACATGGGAACTTTGTGCTGATCTATCACTGCCAACAGCCTGAAAATGGAAACATTAACCACTTTGAAACCCCATGAATTTTTCATTTCTTAAAAAAAAGAAAAGGAGTTTTCATGTTTTTTAAGGAGATACTCCACTGTGCCTTAATACCCCCTCTGAAGTACAGCCACATATTCCTCCTCCTCGAATGCCTGCACAGTGGAGGAGCCTCTCAGAAAGAGATGTGATACCTCTGAGGTGTCACATCTCAGTTTGACCAAATGTAGTCATTTTGTGGGTCTTAAGGTGATTAAAGTACCTTTCCAGAGACACTATGCCAATGACAAAGTATTTCAATGATGGAAAACAAACTGACCAACCTTGGTACTATCTCCTATAGGACCAAAGACTTTGTTCTTGATAATGCCAGCTGAGCTGTGTAGTTATTTCCTGCCTGCCTCGTTCTCATTCATTTTAATGTTTCACAACCTACTCGCCTGTCTTATGAGTAGACGTACATTCATATATAGTACATACATTCATTACTGGTTCAAGGACACCAAATCCACTATCTAGATATATTATACAGAATCTATAAACATGAGTTCACTAGAAAGGCTATTTAAGGTCACCTTATCCAATTCCCAGTAATTACTAGTTTCTAAATAACAAAATATTTTATTCACTGCTTCAATTGGACATTATTGTAAGTTTATTAGTTACACAGCACTGCACTTATTTAAAATAGTGAGAGCGTGTTCTCTGTAGTCCAAACCAGTTGTTTTGCATTTGAGTCATGTATTTTGGTCATTTGTATGCTTTATTGTCAGAGCATCATAAATTAGTGATTATTGTACTCCCTGTGTGAGGACTACAACAGCCACTGTGCCTCCTCACCCCAGCCTAATCAAAGTTAATATTTGCATTCTGGAAGCAGGCTAATTTCTGTGAATATCTGCACCTGCACATCTTGCATGATGTCACTTTTCAAAGCCCTAGACGTCTCTATGGGTTTGTGGTATCTTGACTGATTCTTTAGAGGAGCATGTTTGAGATCTGCTTGGGTTTGCAATTGCAACCACCTTAGTGGTTTCCAAGGCATGTATTTCGAAACATTTTCTCTGAACTGTAACATCAAGCCTCTCTATTATAGAACAGCTTGATGCCTTTGTATTATACCATTACAGAATTGTCTCAAATATAATGTAAATATGCAAATATAATGTCAGCCAGTCACTGCTGGGGAATTTGCATGATCTCCTTGGATGCAAAGAGGATAAGGCTTAGGCCGTCTCAAGCTAAACACCATGAAATATGAAAAAAAGTAACTTGGTTAAGATGATTTGATAATGCATGATTCACTTCTTCATTATCTCCACCAGGAGATCATGCGTTTGATTGTGTGTGTGTGTGTGTGTGTGTGTGTGTGTCTGTCTGTCTGTCTGTCTGTCCTACTAATGGGCTACCAGCCTAAAATAATTTTTTCAGCGATTCAAAAACTTTGAAAAATGTTTGTTCTCACTACTTCTGCTACCTCACTCCATTCATTGTCTAGCTCTCTCTCTCTCTCTCTCTCTCTCTCTCTTCCCAGACTACTGGACCTATCAGCCTAATAGGCTATTCTTTTATCCTATTGTGGCTGTGTTCGCTCCGATCATGGGTGAAACCTGAAGGTGCATTGCATTTTCTGGGCGAGTTTATAAACCACACTGCAGACAAAGAAAGTCAGCAGAACACAGAGCAGACACAAGGGAGAACAAAACAAAATAGCCTGATGCTTCACCAATGTAAGAAAAGTGTAAAACAGCTGTCACTGTTTCACACGTCAGCGGACTAATTTGCCTAATCTTCCCAGGTCTTTGGACGAGGGACAAGATCACAGCCATCATGGAAAACCCCTCTCACCCTCTCTACAACCAGCTGTGGCACAAAGCAATAACGACTATCTCCTTTATATAGACACTGTGGCCTCACACGCCTGGAGGAGATCTGCACTCTACTGAGTGACCTCTTCGAGTTACCTGCTGTGATTCAGCTTCTGATTTAAATGTCACATGAGTTAAATGTTTAGACATTATAATACTTCACCTGAAATATCACTGCTTATTATGATTAATGTTGCTACTTTAACTCCAGCTACTTTCAAAGTAGCATAATGGTGCATATCAACTAATAAATCAGGAGGTGTTTCATTCTATCAAACCGGCCACTGTGACTTTTGCTCAGCATTGACTTAAATGACACCTCACAAGTCACAGTTTTGTGCAATGCAACTGGAGGCAAAGGTCTATAAAGCTTCAAAAGAGAATACACTGCAAATATATACTGTTCTTATAATAACTGGTGCCAAAATCCTTTATGTCTCTTCATGTCTAGTTAGTTGCAGTGATATGAGGTACACCTACTGTGTGCTGTTGGTAAAAATACCAACTGGCACTCAAGCTAGGTTTTGACAACTGTTGTGTGTTCTATAGAAGTAAATTAAAGGATATTGGTATGTTTCTCTCTGTCTTGTCATGGCCAATGCATGACTGGCTGTCC
>OMKZ01032356.1:0-13723 GCA_900302535.1 Neoniphon sammara | reverse complement strand
AGTAGGCTATTATCTAACAAAAGGTAATTGGTTGAATTAAAGACCGTATAGATAAAAAAAAAAAAAAAAAAATCCAAATTGGAGAGTATCCCATACCAAAACAGCAAAATGCATACTTTTTAAACAATATACTTGATATATTGACATTTGCAGGAACAACGGCGTATGTAAACATCTTAATGTAAATATGGAATTAATGTAGGTTAATTTTACAAAATGTCCAAGTTTATTCAGCTATGTTCCACATGCCTTTACATTATACTAGCTGTATGGTACAAAACAAAACAAAAAGCAGTGTTAATTGAACTGGCTAATGTATATAGGACATATCCTGTACAAGCAAATTTCACAAATCGTGAACTTTTTCTCGCGTCAGGAACGTCAGGAACCCCTGATGTCCGGCTTCGGCGTTTCCACACGGACCTGTTTCTGAAAGCTCCAATGCGCTTCCTGTTTTTGCTCTGATGCTACAACGTGGGTATTAGTGTAGCTACCAGAGTTTGGGGCAAACTGAGTGTTATGTGTGACTCGGGTCTTGTTCATCATTTAAGATGCAGATATCTAGTGTGAATGATGTGAAGATTTATAACCTGAGCTATGGAAAGTCCCTTCCAGAGGTAAGAGGCACGAGTCGGGCAGTTTAATATACTGAAGTTAGCTAGGTTAGCCATGAGAAAAGTCATGTTAGTCCTCATATAAACCGTCCGTTTTCTCTGCCAGACTTCTTTTCATGTGTCCTTTCAGTGTCTTCTTGCTTATTATCATCAGTAAAGTAACATATGGCGTAGAACACAATTTAGCCTCCCTTGAATGTAGTGTCCGTCCCATTCACTGTTTTACATATTATGTTATATCAATAAAATTCCAACACTTGAACTTACATAAGTGCTTCGCTTGTTATTCCCACAACATTAAATGCACCAATGAGAGTGGAAGCGAAAGATGCTTAACATACATAAAAGTGGTATATGCCGTATTTGCCAGAAGAAACTAGTCTTAAGTGTCGTAAATGGAGTTGTTTAGGTGAAGTTAATTAGCAATGCCCATTTAGACCACCGACCTCACTTTGAGCCCCCTGTCTGTTTAACCTGCAGTGGCTCTCAGATCGGAAGAAGAGACAGCTGCAAAAGAAAGATGTTGGTGAGTTGCTGCTACAATTTCAGCATCAGGACTGGAGAATTTTCTCAGAAACGTTTTGTTGTTCAAACTTGTTTGTTTTTTTTAATTATTTTTCCTCTTCTTTTCCTCTTAGACATCCAGCGCAGGATTGAGCTCATCCAGGACTTTGAGATGCCAACAGTGTGCTCCTCTATCAAAGTTTCCCGGGATGGGCAGTATATCCTAGCAGCAGGTGAGAGAAATAGTGGATGGTATGTGAACTCACCTTACCATAAATTGTGATTCTGTGAGATGATGCTGGGGTTAGACAGACGTTTTTTTGGGACTAAAGTTGCCACTTGCTGATACTTTGTGATGAAATTGAATGTCTTATTCAGTTTTAAATGCTCAAAAAGTCTTAGGAACTGTAAGGAATTGGTGTGTTGGAGAGGTTAGTTCAATACTAAAGCAACAAAACCAAGTGGCGGTCAGCAAACGGATGTACAGTTAAATTTGGGGCTCGGTTTCACCATTAGACAGAACCCATTAGAATGTTGAGGTTTTATTTCATTTTCTGTATTTTTTCCCCTTTTTTCATCATTTCCAGGCACTTACAAACCCAGGATTCGCTGTTATGACACGTACCAGCTGTCACTGAAGTTCGAGCGCTGTCTGGACTCAGATGGTGAGTCGGGGGATGTGCCCGTCAGTCATCTGAACATCTCCACTTTGCCATTGACAGCATGTTTGATAAGTTTATTTTCTCTCCCTCTTAGTTGTGGCCTTTGACATCCTGTCTGATGACTATTCTAAGGTAAGAAATGGGCAGCCTACAGTACTTGACACAACCAACTTCTATGGGCTTCTTCTAAAATCATTCAGTCACTCTGATGAAACAGGATTCATCAGTTTTGACTCTTAAATTCGCTGTGTGTTTTCACTTTGTGTGTGTGTGTGTGTGTGTGTGTAGCTGGTGTTTCTGCACTGTGACCGCTATGTGGAGTTCCACTCCCAGCATGGACACTACTACAAAACACGTATTCCCAAGTTTGGACGGGACTTTGCCTACCACTATCCTTCCTGCGACCTCTATTTTGTGGGGACAAGGTGAGAATAAGGCTGGATAAACAATCACTCTCCTTCTCATGACAGTTTATTATCCCACGCATGTATAAGGACTGGATGTCATGCTTTACATTTTAGAGTCATAGGTCTACATTGATGTTTCATGTTTAATTTCAGCTCAGAGATTTACAGACTGAATTTGGAACAAGGACGCTTCCTTAACTCAATTCAGACCGATGCTGTGTGAGTATGAACCATTTTCCTTAGTTCACTGATACACACATGAAACAAAAAAAATCCTGTGGAAATGAATTTTAGCTGATTGGAAAATCTATAATGGTGGTGCTGCGCCCCACCCGGTCATATAACCTCAGCACTGAAATTGTCGTGCTGCTCTGGTCTCTCGCTTGGTCTTTTTGCTGTCGGCTGATGTTACTTGCCTCTCCTCGTCTGTCCTCGTCCGACAGGGAGCACAACGCGTGCGACATCAACCCCGTCCATCACTTGTTCGCCACAGGAACCACAGAGGTGAGAGCCGTGGCATGTTGTGTGTGTGAAATGAGACACCAGTCATTAGCAGACACCACTGAAACGGTGATAGAGGGTTTTAGTCTCGTTAGTTTACTGAGGATTCTTCAGTGACCACTTAGGTAGTGTGTATGTGTGTGTGTTTGTGCATGGCTGTCCATTGCACATCATAGGTACTTTAAGAAGTCATAAAATAAATAATCTTTAAGACCTAAAAATAATAAAATGTCTTTAATACAGTTATTATGGTTCTTTTTTGGGCTATGCAATGTCACTTTTCTTTGCTGCATAAAAGTAGAATAGGGTCGGTAGTACAATATGAATTACTATATGATAATATCTCATTATCAGTGTTCAATTAGAAATAGGCTTCACTGTGGTTTTTAAAACTGTAGAAGGCAAGATTTTTCTGTAAAACTGTGCCTGTCGTACTGGCCTAAATCACAAAAAACACGTCTCATCTCCACCAGTTGAGACATCATACTTTTACCCTACTTATGCAAATGAAATGATGGTGTTGATATGGAGACTTCTCCACACACAGGAAACAACAAATTTGAAACTTAAGTGTGAAATCCAAACAGCAGCAAGCAGCACTCCACCCAGAGAAAGCTGGACTCACCAACATTAGATCTTTTGCCTCTCTACTCCCTTTTTTGTTCTTTGGTGTAAAACATCACAGACCGGCTGGGCTGGTAAATGTGAGCGTGCTGAATGCAGTTTACTGAAGTCATCTTACAGCATTTCTGGATATTAAAGATTTGCTAGAGTTATCTCCCAACATCTGAAGTAGCCTAGTCCAGTCTGGAACTGGTGTTTAATTCAGTTCCTGCCTGGTAATATTAAAACGTCTTAAATCTTGAATTCACCTTTCTGAAATCCGCAGATTCCCTGCATTTGTTTGACCGTTTCACTTCTCTTCCACTCGCTGAGCAGGGAAAGGTGGAATGCTGGGACCCTCGTGTCCGGAACCGGGTGGGCATGTTGGACTGCGCCCTGAGCAGCGTCACCGAAGGGACGGAGTGAGTACCAAGAAACGACATCATCTAAGCTCAGCTAAAGAGTACATGGCCTTTCCAGCCATGGGTGACTTTCTCCCATACCTGCATTTTTTTTCAGTTGCTTTTAGGTTTTCCTTAAATAAATGTTTCTCCGATGGATCAAGACCTTAATTCCGCATGCATAAACTTATTCAACGAATGAACCATAATTTTTGTGAGGGAAAATACTGGAGTGGACAGTGTTTCCAGACTGATTAAAGATTAAAGAGACTGTATTTGACCCACACACACAAACCTGATCTGCTCTGCTGAGGCGTCCTCGACCAACTGACTGACTCACTCACTGAAGAGACCCTGACCTCTGACCTCCATCACAGAGGGGCCAGGGGAAAAGGATGTTTCCCCACAGCAATAAAAAAAAAAAAATCACATTATAATCATTGTTAAGAAGCATCATTGTTTATCTGATTGGAATGTGAATGCCTTTGGTGCCCCTAGTTTTGCCCTTGTGCGATGTCATTTTTTTCCCCCTCTGAATATTATATCAATATGCTTACTATGTGCTTCTCTGCAGAGTACAAGGTCTGCCTTCGGTCAGCGCGCTCAAGTTTAACGGCTCCCTCGCCATGGCGGTCGGCACCATCACTGGACAGGTGAGCCACAGAGATTCAGCCGACTTTGGGTACTTTGTTTTTGTTTTTATTTTTTTTTTTGAGAACAGAACTGCCTCAGCTGCATTTTGTTCTGATAGTCTGAAAAAGTTGGTCATTGGACGCACACTTTATTTCTGTGACCAGCTGCAGTAGCTGCCATTATCAGCCGACAGTTCTTATTTATAATATTCAAACTGTTAGCAGAAACTCAGCCACACTTTCATCAGAGCAGCAAATATTATCAGCTTTGTTAATTTCTGTTACTTTCTCAGCGTTCCTGTGGGTTCTTAAAAAGATTTAATATCAATTATCTAAATTTAAGGCGATAAAATGTCTGAAATTGTCTTAAATGCAGTTTTTTAAGGTCTTAACACATAGCCGGAATCAGCTGGGATTTTTTCCTCTGCTTTATTTGTCTCAAATGGGTGTTACATTTCTTTTTATGTGGCCTTGAAATCTCTTGCCAAACCCTGACTTCCTCCATTTTCACTGTTTGTTGTTGTTGTTAACATGATGTGAAGCCACACCTCTTCTTCTTGTGATCAGGCAGCACACCAAAAACAGTCTTGTGATCTCTTCTGAAAAGATCAACTGTCCTCAAACTTTAAAAAGCACTCACCTGACATTGTCTATCATGTAGAAGGGGCCCTAACAGCTGAAAATAAGTGAAGCATTTGTGAACTCAGCTTTAGCATTTTTTCCCCCTCTTGTTTCTTTTCGGTAAGCATCATTCAGGCTACCCAGACATCATCTGATCTCTGAAGTCTTCGTCCTCTGCTCTGCCTCGCAGGTGCTGCTGTACGACCTGCGCTCCAGTCGCCCCCTGCTGGTTAAAGACCACTTGTACAACCTGCCCATCAAGTCGCTCAACTTCCACGAGCAGCTGGACCTGGTCCTGTCCGCCGACTCCAAGATCATCAAGATCTGGAACAAAGACACTGTGAGACTCAGGAATTGACAGTCACATAGGCACTGAATTGGTTTGCTCCAGCCCACCAGCAGTCAGTATATGTCATGAATGTACACGGAGTGGAACAGTTAATGCTGATGTAAAACAAAGAAGTAGTTTAGACTTCATGTGCTGTTTTTGATGTTGGTAATGTTCGACTTCTGTTCACTGCAGGGCAAAGTGTTCTCCTCCATCGAACCTCAGAGCAGCATCAACGACGTGTGCATCTACCCTCGCTCAGGTGAGGACAGCTTCTCCAAACAAGACGCACGCTCAAACCCCCCGTCAGGGACGACCGAGAGTCACTCACGTATTAATATGACCGTTTAACAAAAGCAGTTCGTCTGTTCAAAATATTTTATAGAGGCACCGTTGTCATAACCTTTAGTATGTGCACAGTTGTCGTTCCACCTCTTGATGGCGCCACATTACAGCAGAAGTCAGATCCCATTTGACCTTGCAGCCTTGTCGTGCCTCTGTCACTGCATGTCGGTCATGTTTCAATAAGACACAGAAGTGGAGGTGAACTTATTTGAAGAAAATGTTTCTGCCTTTTTATTTTTTAACAGAAATCAATACACAAATGCAGCATAGTTGTGAAAACGCCAACAAATTCCATTTGGCTGAACGAAGAGTTTGCCTTCATAAAATTTGCTTAGAAGATGCTGTCTCATTATTGTTGTTTTTTTATGATTTAGTTTCATACAATTTTGCTGAGCATTTCCTGTGTTATTTTTCTTACTACCTTGGACTTGCCTAAAAGAATATAAAAGCAACAGAAAGGCAGAAAATAATTTTCACCTTAAGATTACAGTAGGCGGTAAATGCCAACTATTAACTGTTTCGCTTACCAATTTCATTTTCACAGTAGAGCTCAACTTCTGAATGATGGCTGGTTGTTCACCATTGCAGCTGTTATTGCAGCTGACAAACTTAGCAGCATTTGGCTTGTGTTCATCTCCCTTCCTGCTTGTGCATCTATAAGACTGGATTCCATAATTACACCACAGATGAGACCTATTAATGTCTGCCCTCCTTCCTTCCTGACATTGTTTGGCGTGCTTCCTATGTTTGATCCGCAGGTATGCTCTTCACTGCCAACGAGGACCCAAAGATGAACACGTTCTACATTCCTGTGAGTCCTGACTCATTCACATTCCTCAGCCCTCACTGCACACGGCATGTGCATCTGACAGCTTTTATTGATCTGGTTTCCTTAACACCTGTAGTGTCCTGTCTTAAAGGGAAACCCCAGTATAATTGTATAATCACAAGCCTGTTTTTTATGAGATGTTTATAGATGAACATCATATTCATTATCCTCTTGGGTTTCAGTGCAGATGTTTATTGTCCAGTGGTCTAAATATTGTTTCAGAGGCTTTTCCACCCTGGCAAGAATAAAACTGTTGGGGAACTTTCTTCACTTTCTGGCATCTGGTCAGATTTTAAAGATTCAGGTTATCACTATCAGCTCTCATTGTCAGGTCTGCAGTGAGTAGACTTAAGGTATGTTGCCGGGCGGTGACGTGTGTGTGTTATGTAGACTTTAGCCTTAAGACGTGAATGTGTGTGTAATGTCATCATCTGCACTGTGCAGTCAGGCTTGACAGGAAAACACTGACAGAGCAGAATAGCTCCATTTAGTCTCGTGTTACCTGTTCAAATAGACTTTTGTCCATCTTACTTCATCTTTGTTTTCTTTGGGGTTTTAAAAGGAGCCGATCAGAGTATTGGACAGGGCTTCATTCTCTCCTGAACCCCAAAAGCCACTGACCCTGACCTGTGTTATCACTGAGCAGTGAACTGTGACCCTGTCACGTCCACATCACAGATGGAGACGGCTCCATGTCACAAGCTTGTATTTGCAGTCCAGTGACTCAAACTGAATCAAATGTAGGGAATGTCTTGGAATGACTGGAACTTTGATTTAATCCATTTGTATGTAGTTAATCCTTATTTAGCTCAGTGGCTCCTATTTTCACACATTAGGACAGCCAAGATGGACAAAAATGTCCAACACTGAGGGACAGAACTAGGCAGTGACAGAATAAAACACTAAAGTAACAGGCAGCCAGCTGCAGAATGAATCAGGTGATGGTGAAAAGCATTTGGAAATTGAATAAGAACAAGTATGCACTCAGTTATGAAAAAGGCCACAGACCTGAACTGGGAAAAGCTAGATGATTTTTGTGGATGGAAAGCAAGTGCAGATTCAGTGAGGATGGTCATGCTGCAGCACAGTCTCATCAAATCATCAAATCATACATTTTATCTAGAAGCATCTTTCAGTTCACCCAAGGACACTGCAAATTGAACCATTAAAGTGAGAGAAGGAAAGTACAAAAGTAAATAATGCTAATCAAATGAAAAGGCAAAGAAGAGCATGAGCACAATTCATTGGCACTAATAATTACCTGAGGTCACCAGAGGAATAATGAATACATAAACTGTGACATTATGATAAATTAAACTGTCAGGTGCCTTCATACTTAATCAGATACCAGTGTATTATTTAATAGTGACTAAGAGGTAATAAATAGATAGATAATATAGCAATGAGCAATTAATTAAAGATAAATACATAATTATACATTAACTAGTGAACCATGATGTAAAATGTTACTAGAAATTGAACTTAAATAAAGCCTTCATTATTGTTATTTTGAGACATTATTGAACTAGTTAAATAACAGCTTGGGTGGAATTTTCTCCTAGATTTAGTCTTGCTTTCCAGATCATTGCCAATGGTGATTGGCAGTCCTGCTATTACTGCTATACACTTTCTATGAAAGGGTTTCTGAATATGAGCCAGTGTGCAAATTATACTCTTTCATATTGCCAAGCACAGAGTCAGTGGTGACGGTATTGAGACAGGGGAGTAAATTGGTTTTTATTGCTGTAAACACGAGATTTATATTAATATGTCAGTCAAGTACAAACTCTTAAATATTTGTGGATGATGTCATCAAAGTTGACTTTTGCTCTCACTCTCTTTGCATAACCTTGAGAACCATTTTCACTTGGCTGCACCAGTGCTTCTGCTGTATGTAGAGCAGCAGCGAGCTTCATGTCGTCACATTTCCACGTCTCGTCTGAAAAGTGAAGCGTTGGCAGCGTTCCCTATTACCTAACTGGAGTTGTAACATGAGTTATTTTTGTTTCAGCAAAGACATGACAGACTTTATAGTTAGTCAGTCAACAGTCTAAATCTGAACGAGACCTCACACTAAGGTGTGTGTGTGTGTGTGTGTGTGTGTGTGTGTCTAGGCGCTCGGCCCTGCTCCTCGATGGTGCTCCTTCCTAGACAACCTGACAGAGGAGCTGGAGGAAAGCCCGGAGACCACCGTCTATGACGACTACAAGTTTGTTACCCGGAAGGACCTGGAAAACCTGGGTGAGAGCCCGCTGCTGTGCTCGCTCCTCACGAGCCTCACTGTGGATTAATACAGGCACGCAGATTTCGTGATAAGCTGTGACCTATTTGGCTCCGTGACAACAAATACAAAAGCCTAATTTGCCTAAGCAGTATGAAAATCTGCTGGCCTACCAAGTGAGCTAAAGCCCTATCGTGGCTTCATCACTCTATATGCACAGTGTGGGCTCTTTAACTTAAATGGTACATTCAATGGGACATTCCAGAGTGACTTACACTAGCTACTTGTTGCACATTTGAAAAAAAAACAACAACTGTACATCCAGTTCCATGGCAAGGCTTTTCCCTTTTCTTCTGAAGCTGTGTGGGGAGGTCATCCATTTTCTCTTGTATTTAAGAGGGGGAGGGGGGCAGAGAGAGTTACAGACATTAAAGGGATCATAGTAAAAAAAAAAAAAAGAGCGATTTGAATCCCAGCCCACAAGGTTTGCCTGTAGTCCAGACTGCGCCATGTGGTCTCGCCCCAGCCTTTCAAGTTTTCCTTAACTATGAATCAGTCTGAGCCATTTTGCCGCCTCAGGGGTTAGCACAGGAGGCTAGACTGCCTAAGTAGAGGCCCAGGGAGCATTTGAGCAGTTTTAGGTAAGAAAAGTGGCGTGTGTGTGTGTGTGTGTGTGTGTGTGTGTGTGTGAGGAGAGTGGGGGTTGGGGTGGACGGAGCGAACACTGGAAAGGTTGAATGAACATCGGAATGCAGGCTCAGCAGCAAAGAGATCAAATGACAAGAAGGAGGAAGGTGGTTGGTTCCCGTGGAATAAAAGAAGAGGCAGGGGAGCGGGGGAGTTGGTTTACAGCAGCTGTGTAATGCGGCCCTGTTATGTAACTGCAGGGCAGCCGGGGCAGGCAGAGTTGAGTTTCTGGTTAACGGAAGGAGCTCTCCCTTTCAGTTGCAACACGCCGACGGTCCTTCAGGGGAAGAGCTCCTCTGCAGCATGCACTTTCCCTCTGCTTCCCCTCGCACACTCTCACACCGATAAACTCATTGACCCAGTAAAAACTTTTTTCTCGCCTCGTAAATACTTGCAGCCCAACACGTGCGCACAGCAACACCCATACATTCCTGCACATGAGTGCGTTATATCAGTTTAGAGAGAGCGTTCAGTTTCTTTGTGATTTTACTCAGCGTTGTGCCACTGACACATATGGTATAACCTAATTTTGGTCTCATTGGTTAAAAAAAAAAAATTATAGTCATTCATTCAGCCCGGACTTGAAACCGGAATATCAACCCATGTTATTCAGAAGTGTCAAATGAAGAAGTAGTTTAAATATTTATGATACATGGGAAAGGTTTGAGATGTTATCTCAAACTGGTTTTTAATTGTCTGTTTGTTGGCATCAGGTTTGTCTCACCTTGTGGGTTCATCCCTCCTGAGAGCCTACATGCATGGCTTCTTCATGGACATCAGACTTTACCACAAGGTATTGAGTTTAATTAACTCTCTCATCAAGTATTCATTTTGTGTTCTTGCAATACACATCAATGTAACGTTTTTTCCCCAGTGGTTCTAGATCAAAGCCATGAAATAACATTAAGCAATACAATGAAAAAGTGTTGTTGCTCTGTTTAAAGAGCATTCAGATTTGACAGTGCTGTCTGGTTTGGCTGCAGGTTAAAACGATGGCAAATCCTTTCGCGTATGAAGAGTATCGAAAGGATAAGATCCGCCAGAAGATCGAGGAGTCAAGAACCCAGAGAGTGCAGATTAAGGTGAGAGATCCGGAGAAGATGTCCCTCTTTTCCTCCACTTAAACCGCCGGTCATGAACGATCTCAGTGAATCAAAGCATCTTCATTCTGGAGGTTTTACTCAATATGTTGCACATTATTGGGAAAATTTCTAACCTTGAGAAATAAGCTTTGTTTTTTCTTTTTCCTCTTCGTATGAGAGAGAAAATCAAATCCAAAATTTGGGAGCTTAATTTTTCTTAGGTCACTCAGAAGCACACTTAAACATTACTTAAGACTTTTTTTCCCAAATTGTTTCAGTCTACTCCTCCTCTTGACAGCCCACAAAGCAGCATTCATTTCATTCCTATCAGCTCCTTAAACCTTTACCTCCTTTAACTGTGAAGATCTTTTAATGTCCCATGACAAAGCAATACCTAATGAGCCAGTTTTAAAAAATTTCACTGAAATTTGTAATTGGTAAATTTTAATGATGATCACAAGGACAGCTTTTCTTCTCTAGATTGACAGGGTATATATGATGATATGTGACAAGTTTTGTATATTTTACAACCCATGTTTTGCCCTCTTTGACTGAGACAGAAGCTGCCCAAGGTGAACAAGGAGCTGGCTCTGAAGCTGATGGAGGAGGGTGATGATGAGGCCGAGCTGGCCTCTAGGAAAAAGAAGGGCAAGGTACGAGCACATAACTTACAGGATGGGGGCTTTGGGTGGATATGTCCCCATTTTCTGTCCAAGACCACAAGCAAAATCGAGAGAAAGTACTGCACACTGAAAGCTGCTGTTCATGTCTCTAAATTCATAAACACCTAGAAGGGTAAACTTTTGAGCGGAGCACTGTAAATATTATTTCCACCATCCAAACCTTCCCAAACTGCAGGTTCTTCCCAGCATCCTGGGCGACGACCGCTTCCAGGTCATGTTCGAAAACCCCGAGTACCAGGTGGACGAGCAGAGCGAGGAGTACCGCCTGCTCAACCCCATCGTCTCCAAGGTCGGGCAGAAGAGGAAGAAGAAGCTGCGCCTTCTCGCCCAGCAGGCCGCCTCCGCTCAGCAGGTAACTCAGACTTCCAGTGCTGAATAGAGCTGGGAAATATGGCCTTTTTAGAAGTATGAATGATTGCCAAAAATGTTTGAAAGTGTAGGGAAAAAGGCTAGAATTTCACTACTCCTTTCTGAGCTGCACACACCTGAGAAATGCCATTAATGTCTACAGATTTGGATGATGAGATTGTCTAATTTTGCGTCATCCATGATCTGTTCAGGTACTAACATGTCCTCAGTACCTCTACAGGCTTCCGAGAGCAAGCTATGTTGGCCCATGCTTTTCTAGACTTGGTTTAAGAATGAGGGGTTAAGTTCACACTCAGAAACAATATTACATCAGTGAACATGGATTTGTGTCTCTGTCCAGGCGGCTGAGGAAGACGAAGAACCCGAGGGGCGGCCCAGCTCAGAGGAGGAGAGCTCGGATGACGACAAGAGCTGGGTGGACGAGGTGAGGGAGCAGCGGCGGTTGCTACGGCAGGAGGACCGCGACCGGCGGCGGCAGGAGAGGAAGCAGGCGGACCGCGACACGAACCTGCTGGACGGGGAGCAGCACGGCAGAGAGAGTTCCTCCAGCGAGCCTCGGAGCAAGAAGACGAGCCAGCCGCGGTTCTTCCAGCTCAAAGCCGGGGAGGAGTTCCGCAGCTTCAGCGACGTGGCCCGCAAGCAGAAACTTCAGAAGTACGTTCTTGAAAATGTATTAGACGGTAAATGGTAAAGGAGTGGCGGTGCACCTTCCACACAGTTTGCTGCTGTATAGCCCTTTGAGGCCCAATCTCAGGCTATGATTGAAAGCCAGTATCAGTACTTTTAGACTGAATTTTCCAGTAGCCAGTTGTTTTATTCCAACATTCAAAGCATCAGTAAAGGGCTTTTTTAGTAGGGACGACAATGGCGATGTCATGTATTGTCTCTGCTGTACTCACAGTTGTGTGAAGAGACCAATTACCTGTGGCTCTGCACATTGTAACTATGGTCTATAGGCTGTTGTGTTTAACCAGGTGTGTGTGGATCACAGTTAGCAGTTACAGAGCTCGGTGAAGTCACGTACAGCGAGAATGAACTAATGCCATTTTTAAAAACCTGTTAACGATAAAGAAAGCTGTTATTCAGGCAGTTTAGTGTCCGCTGATTGTCCAGCTGGATGATGAAATCCCACATTACAGTGTCAGGAGTTCAGGATGAATCAGCTCCGATAAAGGAGGCAGTCGAGCACGAATTCAACATTATTACTAGGATGAGCCCACGTCCCACTCCGCCCGCCCACATCGTTCTCCCCATGATGCCTCCTCGCTCGCCTCTCATTGAAAATGAATTAAGGCCAGGCGGTTTTCGTCCCCCGTCTTAAAGCGCCCTCAATATGACCATTTTTTATGCCAAAGAATTACTTAGTGTTTCCCCCCGGATTTTATTGTGGGCATGGTGGAAAAGCCTCTGAAACATCATTTAGGTCATCACGAGACAGTAAAAGTCTTCAGTGAATCCCAGACTAATGAAATTCCTTTGGGTTAGCAGCTCTTTAAGGCCGAGTGTCCTGCCACACGTATTCAGCTGCTGGGAAACTCAGGGATATTACCGCTTTAAATGAAAAGTTAACTTCAAAAACATAATTGTAGAATTAAATAGTGTCCAAAGAAAATGTAATTTCAGTGCAGGTATTATGGATTGGATTCGATAGATTTTATGTAGCTGTGGTCAAGAGGAGTCTTCATCATATCAAGGGTAGACAACATGACCAATCTGATGTTTGATTAAAGGCCAATAGTGGCCCAACATTTTGGCCAGGCCAACATTAGTTTCCAGTATCAACAAGCACAGTATCTGCATGCATGTGTATATAGCTATAAGCCATATTGTGTCTCAGGAACATGTTTCTGTCTCTCAGGGTTTCTCTGGAGGACCGTCTGAAGTTGGAGGAACACTCTGGAACCAGCAACATGGCCGACACTGCAGTGGGCAGCAAACAGCTCACCTTCACTCTTAAGAAGGTAAGCTGTTGATGTGGCGTTGTGTGTTTCAGCAGACCAGAGCACAAGCCATCAGTCTATATTATGGGTTCAAATTCAGCTTGTCCTGTCTGATGTTGTCTCCTATCTCTCTTGTTAATGCTCTTTTTGTATTCATTGTATACTACCTATAAAAACAGCTGAAAAGTGCAAGTTTCTCATAACACAAGAGGTGACTAAATTTTTTTTTTTCCTTCCTTTGCAGTCGGAGCAGCAGCGGAAGCAGCAGCAGGCGGAGCGGGAGCACCACGAGGA
>OMKZ01032349.1:8142-18406 GCA_900302535.1 Neoniphon sammara | reverse complement strand
GTTTGTTTGTTTGTTTTTTGTTTCATTTGGATAAATTCCAATTCCAATCCAACTAAATGATTTAGCTTATGACAAGAATCACTATAGCTTATGATAAATATAATGATGATGTAAAAAAACATCATTTCCCCCAAAAAATGTGAAGAGTTAAGTGTTAAAATGTTGAGAGCAGCTGTTTTTGACGTGGCATTCATTTTTAACCTTCTTAAGAGGAGTGGGAAAAGTGCTTTAGTGTGTGTGTGTGTGTGTGTGTGTGTGTGTGTCAGAGTGTGTCTTACCAAATCAGTAGCTCCAGCCAGAGTAAACAGAGCCAGACTGAGGTGAAAGTGCTGCTGGATGATGAGATAACCCAGGAACGGAGCCAGCACGATCCGACACACACACAACAGGTTAGGGATCGTCCACGGGTTCTCATACTGAAGAAAGCAGATTACAATATTAAGATAATGAAGAGACAAAGAGAATGAGAACCCTTACAAAACATGTTATGACCTTAATACAGACCATATAAAGTTGTAATATAAAATATGCTCTGAATCATCCTATATGCATTTGGTCTTAAAAAGTCAGGCTGAAATAACACGATGAATATAGTGGCAGTATCATCTGAATCAGTACTCTGAGTGTACACACACAAACACACATAAACAGACTGACTGACAGGCAGTCAGCTGTGTACTTACCAGCTCTTTGAATTTAAACAGCCCGTGGCCCGGTACCTGACTGGCTTCATTGCGGTCCGCTGGCGCGGACCCTTCAGGAGGTTCCTGAGGTTTTCCGCTGCACAGCCCTCTCGCCCCAAGGCATAGCAGAGATCGCAAACTGGCTACCGACCTCTCATGACCTCCCCGGTGAAGGGACAGGGTTCCGTGCGCGTGCCACAGTTTCGGTTTGACCTCTGAGATGACGCCATTCCAGCACGAGGCGCGGGTGTCCGTACACGCAGAGCTCCGTAGTTTGAGTCTGAAGAGCCATGAACCGTTCGGTACGGACGGTTTCAGTCTCGCGCACTCGGTAACAGGTGTGTATCTATGCCGCCATGACGCACCCTCGAGCCGACACACACTCGCCGGACGCGCGGCTACCAAACACCGAACAGTCGCTACGGCGCCGCGCGAGCACAGCAACATATGACTGCTCCGGAAACACAGAAATGACATCTCAAACCCTCCGTTACCGACCTGCTGGTCTCGTGCTGTCCGCTCCCGTTTTCATGTTGGAGTTTTCGTTATTGACGTTCAGGAACGAACGAACAGCAGCTCTGGCCAGCAGGCTGCCATGTTGCCGTATTCTGATACTTAAACACGTGATGACGTCGTAAAATTACCATAGACAGCGTGCAGCATGCTGTACCAGGGTCAACCAAGGTTTACTGTTGAAAGTGGGTTTATTCAGTGAGACACAAATATGAACAGGTATACGCAGAAAGAGAAACGCATCTGAGTTAACAAGTACAGTAATTGACTTTTTAAAATAATATTCAATATATTAAAAGTATTGTCCTTATTCCTTAGACTGACTGAAAGAAATAGAAATAAAAACAAAACAATGCAGTTTACCAGCAATGGTATCATTTATTTGAAATGAACGTTTCCAAGACAAAATTGATATTAAAGTGCTTTCTATACATAAATCACCAAAACCGGCGGGCTGTACAAAACATTAAACGATGCATTAACATTAAGACAACAGAACTGAGAAGCATCAAATTCCACTGGGCAGTGACAGTGTAAATCTTTCTCGATAATAATAAGGAACAAGCCCAGATGATTAATTTTCACTGTGTTGACCTTTGGTTAGCAGTCGGGTGCCACTCCTGCTAATGAGTGCACAGGAAACAGTAATAACTCTGTAGAGGGAGGACAAGCTGACACAGTCAATTGCAATAAAGAAATCAATTTTTTTTCCAGGCAACTGAATGTTGTAGATATGGACATATGTTTCTTTATGTACATACAAATGACTGTTCACTTTAAATTAATAGCTAGGTAAAGTCAAACAAATAAATTACTTATGAAATATCTTATAACAATGTTATATTTCTAAGGCAGCATCACCTGTATAAAAAACCCCAAAGTTTGTAAGTTATACAGTATTGTACAGTAGAATTTCAACATTTCCATTAAATAAACAAGTCTCTCGTAAGTTTGTTTGAAGAACATGCCATTTAAAAAATAGCATTTAAGGTTAGTTCAAACAGTTTTCTTAAATCAATATCGTCCGAATCACATCTTCAGAGAGCACTGTGTGTGTGCTGAAGACTGGTGTGTATTAAGGTGACGCAACCTAGATCCATTTTTACTTTCCATCTTTAGAAATGGACAGTGTCTGTTCAGGCCAGTTTATCACCTCTTATTTAATACCAAATCACTGAGGGCGAAGCTGGGTGATCCTTTCTCAAGTTACAATCACACTCAAAAAGTCCCAAAGTTGAAGTGAAGCAAGGCAAGTCACAAGTCAGATGGACAGAATCAGATGGTCTGCTGGTATAGTCTGTTACCTTTCTTCGCCAGGATGAACTGTAATCTGATGATCTGCCGTTTCATAAGTCAGTGCTCTTTGGATAGTCAGTACCTCCTGTTCATTCAGTGTGAAAACTTGCCTTGTTGTTTGGTCTGTAGATATGAACAGCTGCCTAGTCTGTCTCGTCAGTGGTCAGACGGTCTGTAGCTGGTACAGCTTGGGTCCCTTCTTCAGTAAGAAACCCTGTTCATTCAGGGAACTGATCAGGCCTTCAAAGTCCAACACCTGGAAGGAATAAAACATGAATAAACAGACACACACTCACACCCAGTGCTTGTGTTTACAGTGTGCGTTGGGTATTTACACCTCCCTCTAACAAGCGTATGCATGTGTATTTCAGTGTGTCTCAGTGCTGTTACCTTTATGTTCAGTCTGTCGGCCACAGATCGAAGCGCCTGCAGGTCAAACAGCTTCTGATTGGTCCTCTGAGCATGTGAGTGCAGTGCATTGACCAGTCGTTTCGCAGTGCTGCGTTGACTCATGCCCGACCCCAACTGAGAGCGCTCGAAGTCGAGACCGCCCAGACCGTCGGAGTACGTATCAGCCAGACTGAAAAACACAACCGGACACACACTGTTTACACACAGATCACCTACACTGTGAACCAGGGCTGCATGATTGTGGTTCAAACCTTTAAATTACATGCAAATGACATCTTTCAACACTGCTGGTATGCTAATATTCTTCAATTCTTAAGTCAAAATTATGACATATTAATACACAAGAGTGCAGCCCTAGTAGAAACATAGTTATTGGTAAATGTTTTGTAGTAGTGTATTGCAATGTGTGCTATGTAGTTTGTTTACTGCAAATAAACGTCAGGGTCTATTATAATCTATGGAAGGACTGAAATTCACAGAACAGATACAAACTTAAACCCCCCAGGCTGCCTAAAAAGGTATCAGCAAGACTATAAAAATATGTAGACAGATGGCGAGAGAGAGAGAGAGAGAGAGAGAGAGAGAGAGAGGCAGACAGGAAAACAACAATGAAAAACAAGAGGCAACAGAGGGAGGTGTAGGTGTCTGCCAGGCTAAAAACAGAAACATATCCAGACAACAGACTGAGGAATTCTAGTTCCTGGGTTGAATGGCTGTGTGTGCCAACTGCACAGAGGGATACACAAAGGTAGATAAACACACTTGTTTGTACAGTGTGTTTATTGTACACAGACCTCTGCGAACCTAGATCTCCTTTGGCAGTCTGCCTGGCTAGAGATAAAGGTATGTAATTAGAAAGTTACTTTAAAAATTATACATTTGAATAAAGCGACCACCACTTCGCAACATTAGAACAAGTTAAAATACATAAAAAAACAAGTAGCTTAAATCATCATTGTAGTAATTTATTGTCCATTTTGTATAGTATTTTTGAATGAAACCGAAGCCACTGACCCAGATGATAAACAGAGTTATGATGTGACAAGCTGCAGTGACGCTCCTGTTGGTGTTACTTACCTGTGTTTCATAATCTCCACCACATCCTCAGCATCACTCTTTGTAGCCGTCTCTCTGAGCTCCAACCTGGCTCTAGCCTACACACACACACATATATTGGAATAGTGGTGGGAAATACTGCTATATCACCCATCAGCTAGGACGTTTGGTGATATATGGCGCCATCACCAGAGTGCACATTTGAGAAAAAGATGTGATGGGTGAATAAACTGATAGCAAAACCCATGCAAACTTGCCTCAGTCAGTCTTATTAAAGACTCCAGTTGTCGTGTGGTGATGGGCGTGGCGTCGGCAGACTGTGCCTGGGATCTCAGCGACAGGTAGAAATCCTGAAGTGTGCGTGCCGCCTCAGGGGAGAGTGAGGGATGGACGTACTGACGCGCGTAGCTGACGTACTTCCTCAGCAAGCATGCTGGGATGGGGTCCACAAACTGACCTGCATGCATCTGGAAACACACACACACACACACACGCACGGTATAAATGTAGTATACTGCAATGTACACAAAACAAACATGATCATGACTGGCATATGTGCATCGTTACAGATATATGAGAGAAGTGGATGAACTCTAAATAATATGAAATATGGTGGATTTTTTGCCATCAAAAACCACTGACAGTGATTTTGAAACACCAGAAAGTGTCTCCCTGTAGGACAATTTTTGCTGTCACATCTTCGCTTTCACATATTAACAGCAGAAGAGCATTATTGTCAGAGAAGAGCACAGGATAATCTAAAACAGTCTCCAGTTGGACTTTTCAAACTATATCTAAGTAAACTAGTTTTAAGGATTTGCATTCACAACTTTAAATTTTACACCACTATTGGTAGTAAACATGACAGTAAACATAGTGTAGAGATGTTGCGATTTAGATTTCTGTGGCCAGTGTTACTCTAATGTAAGCATAAGCAATACAGACTGTTTTATGAGACGATGTGCATTCAAAATCTGTCTGCATATTATATAATTCAGACATATTATATAATACATTTCTGAACTGACTAAAGTTAGGTCTATGGTTTAATTAATTATCGGCTGAACAGAAGGCACCAAAATGCTTTTTTTCTCTGCCTCTGAGTGCTATGCCAAATAGGGAAACATCTGACAATCATTTTACCTGAAGCATTTAGTTTTTCAAATGCTCTGTCAGAATTAAAAGGAACGTAAATTGTTAATTTACAAATTATGGATTGAGGATAATGTACCAAGCAGGAGTCTTTTATTTATTTTTTTTGACAGATATCATTCCAGTCCTAGTGTGGATGTTATACACTGTATGATGTTTTTTTTTTGTTGTTTTTTTTAACCTGCAGGCGTTCAGACAGAGGGGTGTCTGAGTGTTCCAGTAGCAGAGAGGTGTTTGCTTCGCTGTGGTTGGCCCTGATGACCATGGCGCTGCTGGCTCCACCTCTTCCTGCCCTGGTTGCCATGACGTGCTCTGACAGGCGGCGGTCATGTGACTCCTCCGGGATGTCCAAGAGGAGGAAGACCACGTCGAAGCGAGAGAGAAGAGCCGAGCCCATTCTAGGGACACACGCACACACTGGTAAATAAAAATCAAACACCTATATATTACCAACTGACTTCCTGACTGTTCATCAAACTTACTTTAAATTTTCAGAGACAGTCTTGCCTCTGTTGTAATGTCCTCCAGTGGGGTTTGCAGCAGCTACGACTGAGGTCCTGGCAGGCAGAGAAGAAACTATTCCAGCCTTGGCCAGACTCACAGACTGCTGCTCCATGGCTTCCAACAGAGCCTGCTGCTGGCTGCCCAACTTATCAAACTCATCAATACAGCACATACCTAGAGAGACAGACAAGAGGAAGGACAATGACATGGAGAATGAGGAAGAGGAGGAAAAAGAAAAAGACAGGGATGTATTTTCTGGGAAATTTTGCATGCTTGCAGCTCCAAATGACAGTGAGAAGCAACTGTTTGGAAATTATCGACTTCAGTACCCAGAAATCATATGCAACGTGGCTCAGTAAGCTGCCAGCGGCCATACTAAACACTATTAAGAAGTACTCAAAAAGAGTACTTTCTCCTCTCTCTCTCTCTCTTTCCAATGAAAGACCACCTTATTAAACTCACGTGGTCCCAGGACGGTCACCACTGACTGTAAATTATCACAGGTTCTCATGGTGTGACAAATTCATACAAATGGGAGAAGCCAAAGGTCACAAACACACACACTAAAACACCTTCCTACCTTGGTCAGCCAGTACCAAGGCTCCAGCCTCCAAAGCGTAATCCCCTGATGCTGCGTCTCTGGATAAACTCACTGTCAGGCCTGGAGAAAGAAAACCTCATGTGTTATTCAGAGCCAGAGTCAGTACAGAAATTATTCTACAGGAGTTTGTCTTAGTGACACTGGCACACAACACAGAGACAAAAAGACTTTTTAGTGAAAGACTATTTAGTGAAAAGGGAGCGGGTAGACAGTGGTACTGAGATGAACAGAAATGTACACAATGAGCTCTAAGCCCTGTGGGGCACTGGCCTGGTTCTTGGGGCTAAACTATAATAGTGTATGACAGCAAACTTTTTTTTAACCACCAGGGAACTCTAACTTTAAGAACCTCTGGATGATGGTTGTTTACTCACAAAGCGGCTGGCTGAGTAGCAAAATTTTCCAGCCACAATGAGCATTTGGCTGCGTCATTATATTGTAACAGATCTGCATATCTGTGCAGAGTATAATCAGCATAATTATCATAAATACATAATTTACAGACTACTGTTTACCTGAGGTGCTGGTGCTGTTGCCGCACACGTAGATCCCTCTGGGAGCCACATTACAAACTGCCTACACACAAAAAACACACTCACAAGCATGCAAAATACACTGTATTTCTATGTTTACACTCTGAAACTGGTTCAAAAGGCAAATATGGCTTCAGAAAATGCACGTTAATAACCATTGTATTAAGGTTGTGGTAACATGGATGAGGTGTAGCTGAGTTCATAATCACTTTCAAGTGTGTAATGTTTATTCAGTGCTACCTGTAACATCTGGCTCTTCCCCAGCCCGGGGTCTCCCACCACCAGGATGTGTGGGTCTCCTCTGACAGGGATGCTGTTTCGGCCCATCTGTTTCTGTCTGCCTCCAAACAGGGCTAAGGCAAGGCCAGCTTTCACCAGCTAGGGACACACAGGACATTAGCTCATTACCTTGATACTTAGAGTCGTTTCAAACCCTAAATATTGGTGTGGTGAGCCAAGAGCTGGGACAGCTGGTTGAAGTTTGTCATTTCAAAGCCTAATAATGTCAGTTTTATCTCACTGTACCAGTCCTGTACGTATTGGCTGTGGCTCTGTTTGAACTACAATGTGCTACACTGATCCTTAATGTCAAATTAACAGGCAAACTGAAACATGTTTGACAAAGTGAGACTACAGGAAACATTTTTTGGGGTATGAATGAGACAATTGTTCTGTGCACCAAGACGAACGTGTAATCCACCAACTCGCCTGTAATCTGTAGTCCCAATCTCATTTGCACTCAGTAATGAAAATCCTATTAGTAAATCCCTCTCAGTGCCGTGTAATGTGTAACTCACCAGATGGCCGTAGATGGCAGGACACAGAGAACTGAAAGAAGAGAATAGAGTGTTCAGTAATGGCTTCTCATGTGTTAACACAGTCATAAAAATCATTTCTGGTATTATCACTAATGGGCCATTTGCTGGCACAACATTTAGAACTGTTACTATACAGAAAAAAACACCAAAACATTCATAATAACCAACACAACTACATCAGTTACTAATACTACCACTAACAATATTATCTGAGGCTATTTATTAGTCTCAGATGGCGTGGGTGGGCTGAGAAACTTCTCAGCCCCCAGAAGACTAAATCATATTATAATGAAAACATGAAAATCACAAAAAATGAAATTATGAGGGTTTCACAACCACAGCAGTATTTATTATCACTGGTAACATCAAAGATACTGGCTTTCATGGGCCCATATTGGTCAAACTGTGATTATTACATTATTAGTAGTAGAATTGGTTATGCCCATTTTAAAAGTGAAAGATGCAGGCTGAGCAACATCTTGCTATATTACTGTAAGTAGTATCCATCTTACTGTACTATGAGTTTCAGCAAGTCCGGCTGTGACTGGATTTCCTGGATGGCGTACAGCTCCTTCAGACTGAACTCCTCCCCTCCTGTGTGACCTTCAAGTGACTCCGACTGACCCCCGGCCTGTGACTGCTGCCCGCCTAAACATTCATAAGAAACAATGACTTCTAAACCTGGACCAAGGAAAAAAATAACAATTCATCACGTCAAAAACATGTGTACATGTATTTGGAGTGCACACCTTTAGTATTGCTGACTGAATTGGCTTCAATGTAGAGGAGGAACATACACTGGTCCTTCCCCCTGGAAGTGCCTGCACATGAACATATACATGCTTAGTATGTAGATATAGATTTCTGACAATTGAATAGGAAATCAGAATGATGGCTAAATGGCTGCTTGCAAGAGTTGACAAAATTTAACACTTTAACGACTGGTGGTAATTTTTCATCTATGAGTACGTATGTGTAAGTGTGTGTGTGTGTGTATACCGTCATTGGTAACCCTAACTATCCCTGTCACGGTAACAGTGTCTCCAGGGACGCAGCTGTCACAGAGGTCAGAGGTCAGGTGACACTCTACAGTTCGTGGGATTCGTCCAGCCTCTGTCTGCTCCCCACCAATCAACTCCTGCACCCTGGGGTGAGGTGGAAAAAGCAGAGCTTGCAATGCATACAGTATGTGTGTCAGGATAGATCTAGACTGCAACAAAAAATGTCCTGACAGAAGGGTGCACTCACACTGTTCCACTTTTTTGTAGGAAAACGGCTGCCTCAGCCACATTTTGTACTGATAACAAAAATGCCAGTTGTGTGACTTGCACTTTCCATAGAGGACTGTCTGTCAAACATTTTGCAGAAACACAGCCACTGCGCACCATACAGACTCTTTATGATCAGAGCCAACAGTTACCATCCACTTTTCTACTACTGAGTTCACACTGTCTAAAAAAAGAGGACAGGCAAAGTCTGCCATGCAGCCTTATCATTTACTGTCACACACAAAAGGCTCTGACAGTTTGATAAAAAAACAAAAAGTGGAATAGTGTGACGTCACCCTTGATCGATGCCCCCAACTGGCCACCATTAGTAACTTCAAAACGGCTTGTAGTGAGATACATTATTTTCTGCCAAGCACATCAACTAAAAGCAGTGCTAAAAGGATTTTAGTGGCCACACTTTGCCCTTGTTTCTTCCTGTAGCAACACTAAATGTTCTGTGCATGTCAGACACAAGCAATATTCTGTGTGTACTTACTTGATGGTCTGCCAGTCCACAGTGTGTGTGAGAGGGGAACTCCTGACGGGTGTGAAAGAACGACCGCGGCACTCAGGCTGCACACACTAAGAGAGAGCAGTGGCACACTGAGTGTAAAGGAGATGCTATGCTAATGAACCTGGAAATATATTCTTTATGTATGAGTGAAGAGGGAGTGCATTTCACCGTGTGAGTGTGTGTGTACCTTGGTGGGAGTAGTGAATCTTCCATGCGCCAATGGCATGGATTGTGTGTGTGAGCATCCCAGGCACCTGAAAGCCAGTCTGGTACAGAGAGGCTTGATGTTGCTCACCCTGACCACTGTGCCCCTCACACACACCAGTCGGCCAAACACACTGGCCCGCAGAGTCCGCAGTGCAGTCAGCGGTTCATAGTTATACAACCTTGACAGAGTCAGGAAGGAACAGACAATGAAAGACAGTTATACAGCAGTTAAGAGAAGTTGTCACTATTCATTTAAAACTTTAAAATCCAGTGTTATGACTCCCTTGCCAAAACATTAATACTGATCTATAACATAAGGAGTATCGTTTTTCCCAGTTTTGATGGTTAGATGATACAAAGCTTGTAGGAGTCAGAGCCTAACCTTTGCAAAACTGCATCTTTAACCGTCCCAAAAACGGTTTACATGTTTCGAGTTTGCCATATGCTGAGCAGCTCTTACTTGTGCACACATCCAATCTGAATACATTACACATACTTTGGAGAGCCATTATGGCTTTTGTGTTATTATGCATGTAGGGAGCCTGTCAAGGCAACACATAGCTGTATTTTCAGTGGAAAATGTTTTATGAATTCTTCGCCTGGTCATCTTGTGTGCATGCGCCTTTGCATGTCACCTGCTGTCGATGTGAGGCTAAGTGCTTTGCGTGTGTGCGTGTTTTACCTAGCGCTGATGTGAGGTATGCTGAT
>OMKZ01032323.1:18243-32274 GCA_900302535.1 Neoniphon sammara | reverse complement strand
TTCCAGTGGACCTTGTGTCCAGCGTTGGAAGTCCTGCCAGTCAAAGCAGTGAGTCACATGTGACCCCGAGAGAAGAAATAACACCAGAGAGATCCCTGGACTATCCATGGCAGCTGATGTGGTCACCTTGTTTTCTCTTGTGGGATTTTTCAAAATGATTTATGGAAAATACTACTAAGCATATACACTAGATGGTATCAAGAGCAACTCATGCAGTGAGTATCATTCTGAGGATATCCTCTTTGAATTTACCTGGATCACTCTCAGCACATTCTCCACTTCACTCTTCATCTTACACTTTTATTTTTTTGTGCCAGTGTGTCTTAAAAGACAATACCAGTTTCCAGTTTTACCCCAGGGACTACATTATACGCACACTTAACATTACTACCAATCAATTCCCAAAACATACCATAGTTATTTACATTTTTGAATATGTTTTTTCCTACCTTGCAGGCAGTCATCCGTTTCCATTCGTTTTGTTATGGTACAAAAAACAACTTGCAGAGATTTGAAACTTTCTTCAGATAGGTAATCCATCACAGTGAACATCCTACCCTAATTTATTTTTGCCAAAAGGTACTTAATTGTTGCACATGTTGAATCTGAAATGTCCGCAAAGGCTACTCAAACCTGGAAATATATAATGGCAGTGAACTGGGTCAGGTCCACCCTCGACTGGCCCCTCCCTACCTGGGAAAATGGATAGGTTTATAGTCATGTGCCAGTAGGTGTACATATCAGCACCTCAGTCTGTGAATAACCTCGCCGTTGTGACCCTGTTGATGACCTGATCAAAGGTCTCTATGGCTCAACCTTTCTAGCCTGTCAGACCAGGGTAAACAAGCCATCTTGGATGCCCATTTCAACCTCTCATACGCCAACACCCTATTTGTGGAGGCTGTCACATTGATACAGCAGGCCTGCAATCTAAAGATTGGAGAGAGGGTTTTAACCCTTCCCTGGAAATCTGCGCTATGTCCTACAGCAACCAAACCAAATAGGCTGTACCACACTGACAGCATGAGGCACACCTGCCCCTGGCCCTGAGTCCCAGGACACTTAGAGACAGGGGCAGGACTCATGGACAGGAGTGACTAAGGGAAGTTTAATGAGAAAATCAGAGTGTGAGGGGTTAAAACTGACTTAAGGCTAGCTTATACAGCATATTGGGAACATGGTCTATCTTGGCAAATAAGACAAATTCAGTGTTGATCACATGAGATTTATCACATGAGATGAGATTTATCGACAACAGCACAGGAGTTTAGCAGCACAATCTGATGCACATACAGTAACCACAGTTCACATTTTCTTCTTCTTTCTTAGCTAGGGAAAGTGGACAAAGCATGCTTTTGCACTTTTCCCGTGACATGCATGAAGGTCAAACCTGGGAGCTGCCCAGTACAACCACAGACTTTTACTGTTGCCCACTTCAGCTCCATTGGAGCAGCTAGCGTTTAAGAGCCTTGCTCAGTGGCAACTCAACAGTGGTTGGTGATGGAGCATTGCTGATTTACTTCCCCCTCATATTTCCAGGGATTCAAACCAGTGACCTTCCAGCCACAAGCACACTTTTTTAACCACTGTTCTGCTGCCACCCCCACTGCCACAGGGTGTTGCATGTGTGTATTTACCTTAGCAGACTTCACTGCCATGTTCCTTCACTTTCTAGCTGACCTTGACATTCCCTGGCAGGCAGCAGCATACTAAATTAATATGCAAAACAAGAAATATGCAACATCCTGCTGCTGGTTGACAAGCTAATAAGGCCTGTCTGGCAGTGCCACATATTAAACAACTGTGAGAGCCAATAACATGTTTCAAAGTCATCTTATCAGGCAACGGAGGTAGAGCAAAAGAGAGAGAGAGAGATTGCGTAATTAAACACTGAAGTTGATGTTGCTGAAACAACCCATGTATTGTTTTGTGTAAGAAATATGATACTGATTCTCTTGGCCATGATAAACGTTGCTGTGAACTAGACCGTGGACTATGCACCAATAGGTATTTAGATTTAAGTTGGAACTGAAATCCAATGCAGCAGCGATATTTATGAGGTCCATAAAGTCAAGTGCACTGTAGCATTACAGGTCGCAGATAGAACCGAGAGAGGGCTAGATTTCATCCATTTTCAAGAATGAATGAACCATTTGACAGACAATTCTTTTCCGGGAAACCGCCGCATGCTGTAATATGCATCTCAAACAAACTCACAGTTGAATTACAAGGGCTTATTTTACAACCTTTTAAGCATTTTTCCACCAGTGGGGGAAAAGTGACGGTCAAGGAAAGTCAACAGACAAGCGGCAACTGGCTGTTTCCTTGTTTGTCTAATTCGTTTCATGAGGAGAGTCCTGAATGTGTGTGTTTGTGTCTAATGTTTACCATCCAAAACGAGTGCGTGGCGGAGAAGTTCCTACTCACCAGCCACAATCTACAGTGGCGCGAACCCAAAGTAAAGATGGCCTCACTGTACAACTACTGTACACAAACTGTAAGCTACAAGGCTTCACCCCGGACACCTCAGTCACACTTTAATAAAATAACTAGAGTTAAAATAAGGTTCATACCATAGAGAATTAGGAACTATATTTTGGCTGCAGGCCTCTAATTTCACACATAATTTTAGAATATTTCTATGTGTCAGTCTATGAAATACTGAGTACATTTCACAGCCATCCTCACTGTCTTCTCCCAACAAGGAAAATGAAAATTGGCATCTCATAAAGAGATATTTAGGTTTTTTTGTTTGTTTGTTTGTTTTTTTAATTTTAATAATATCTATGTTTTAAGTTTGCTTCTAAACATTCTTAAAGGACATGCATGCAGAACAGATTCCTGAATGACTGAAGATGTACCCTCTTTTTTAAAACCTGTGCAGCATTTTTGTGTTATTAGAAGGTAAAGTAATAAGTGACAGGAAATATGAGAGATGGAGAGGATGACATGCAGCTTAGGCCAGATTCAAAGTCACAATATAGATGGAATTCAATAGACCACTAGAAATCACTCGAAATTTGTCTTGCCAGCATGGGAAGGCCTCTGAAACAACACTGAGGCAATTTGACCTTAAACTCTACCATTGAAACAAATACAGCTGCAATTGTTCTTGGCAGGGTCACCAAACCCTGGCTACCCTGCAGTAGAGAAAATACTGGGATGCACCTCAATAATAAATTGGGTGTACTCATAAAATATTTACCAAAAACTAGTAAAAAATGACATCAACATTCATCTTCCAATCCAGATTATTATTATCATTATTATTATTATTTCGCTTTGTTTTTCCAACACCATACTATAACTTACGTGAACTTCAGTTTTGCACACGGAATGCATAACCAATGCTATTTAAACATGACCTAATTACCACTCGGAGACAGGCTTTCCCCTTTTCTCAATCTTTCATTTTTGCTTTGCTTTCATTTTTATGGCCATCTAAGACCCACTATCACCCAATTACTTTGCATTTAGAATTAAGCACGCTTGTTCAAAAATGACATAAGACTTGACAGCGGGGTTTCCACTTGGGTCTTGCATTTTCGCTTTGTTGTCTTTTTCCATCATTATCTCTGTGAGTATTTTCCACAAGGCTAATCTCCTGCAGTCTCTGGTTACCTTGGAAAAGATGACAAACAGGCCAGCAGCCTCTGAAACAGCAGCATGTTTTCCTGCTCGCTCACCAGGACGCCACTGGCATGTTAGCCACTGGGCTTTCCCAGCACTGGGCATTTAGCGCTGTTAGAAGGAATGGCCTGCCTGTCTTTATTCCCGTGTGTAGGTGGTGGGTGTTCATGTGTGTGTGACAAAAAGAGAGCTTTCAGACAGGGTGTTGAGTTTGTGTGTGTGTGAAAATATCGGTGTGTGTGTGTGTGTGGAGTGGGAAGGGGCTACATATTGTGTGTGAGTACATCTATATCGAGCTGATGCACTCTTGGCCTGCAGCATGCTGGCTCCAGAGGAAAAGTTCAAAGTTTATAATCGCCTTTTTCCACACTTCTATGTTTGCACTACCTTCCCCCTTCACCTCTTGTCAAATAAAAATGAAATGTTAGTATGTGAATGGGTAGCTATGGGTGGCTGAATGAAAGAAAGTTTCAGAATTCCTCAACATCCTCTCGCAATCCCAGAATATTACAATATTTGTAACAGCATCATGTCGTGCTCAAAAGCAAACCAAGGCTCAATATCCTGTTATGACTGTGATTATGATTGTGACAGTATGTAGGGTACTGGGATAAGGCTAGTTAAAAGGTGCTACTTGCATGTAAGTAGGTCTATGCAAATCATTTGCCACACTCCAGATGCAGCAAACCATAGAAGTCTTCTTTTTACCTTTTTACTCCATGCATTATGTATTATTCGTGTGCATATGTTCCAGGGAAAGGCGAATTTTTGGTTCTTTTCATCCATCAGAAGCTACATAGTCTAACAAACAAAGCAAGATATGTGAAATATGTAAATATATATGAAAGCATTGACTAATTTTGCTTTAAAGAATGAACTGTCAGCTGTTGCTACTGCAGCAATTATTCCCAATGGGTGCATGATGGGGAATGTCTACATTATCTAACACTATCGAAGTAAATGGGTGAAATTCTCTTTTATCTTCCACAGGCCTTGTCAGTTACAGCCAAAGGCCAACCCATTCAACTGTGAGCCAAGAACGTGAAGTTTCATGGAAAAATGAGGTGTCAGTTATTGCAGCAGGAATTCCAACAGAAGCACAACAATACAATGCCCAGTTTCATCTCAGTGACTCATGCACCTAGTAAAAAAAAAAAAAAAAAAACATGGTGGAAAATTTAAACACTCACTTTCAAGCAGTGGTGTTGACCTCACAGGCATCACTTGACTCTGAGTATAGTGCTATATTGCTCAATATGTATGAGTGTGCTCACCTACCATCAAAAAAAGAGATGTTGAGCTCAAAAGGGTATATTACTCAATAATCATAACATGCATATTGAGTAATATACATGTTAAAGTCAAACTGTTAAAGTTTACATCTGTGAAATCTGGACCTGTTACATGCTATCACACAGATGGATTTTGTGAGCAGAATCTTTTATTACACTTCATACCCAATTAAGCTTCAGTCTGTAAGTCTTAGTTCTAAACCATTAAATCCACCTGTATCCTCAGAAAATCCTCCTGGGTGCTCACATTACCATCTTGGCCAGGTTATTCTCTTTTTACATCTAAACGATATTACAGCCAAACATCTTAATTCCTTAATTTGTGGCTTCGGGAATGATTTGTGCATGAATGAGTTTGCAAATATAGAGTGAACTTTCTTAAATGGCAGGAATAACGTGAATTATCAAACTGCGTGATGTAACTGGAGAAAGCAACAGAGATAGTTATTCCTAGCTGGTAGCCACTAGTTGACTTCACAACCAATTTATCGAGCATTGTTCACAATGCTTTACAGGCTCATAAAGCTGAACTGGAATGCTTATTTGACCAGCCACACCATTGCTTGACTGGAACTTGCATAAACGCCTGGGTGACTGATGACAACACTGTTAAAATGTTGAAAATGATGGTGATCCATCCCTCTCTTCATTGGCAGGCTGTACTCAGTATAACAGGAACCCAGACGCTGTATAAAAGCTGAATATCATAAAGCATCACTTCAACACCAAAGGCTTTCCTTAGAATCATCAGTGAGAAGTGGGTGGTCTGGTCTGCACTCTGATGTTTGAAATAAGTAAATCTTCACTTAATGATACAGGAAAGAAGATTTCTGCATGTATTTGTAATTTTAGAAGGTTGAGAAATACAGAATTAAAACTTGTTCAAATCATACAACAAGCACGCCAAGTGGTATCTGGCTCTGCACTCGCTATAATTATGGATGACCCTATTTTTTTCATCCTTGCTGCAACAAGTTGAGGAGTATTAGAACATAGGATTGCCACAGTCTGATTTTAAATTCAGTCTCTCATTCATTCATTTTCCAGTATGGCTTATGGGGGCTGGAGCATATCCCAGCATAGAGTGGGCAGAAGGAGGATTTTAAATATTAGCACCTATAATTTATTCCCCTTAACATAAAAAATACATTATACTCAGAATAGTGATACTTTTGAGAAATAAGTGGATTTCTTGAATTGGATTACCGAAAAACATGCTTGAAAGAAGAATGCATTTAGATTTGAAGATTACGTAGTAGACACTAATATTAAAAGTCCACTATGCAAAATTGCAGAGAGTCGATTAATATGAACATCTTGAAATAAAAGTTGATACTGGCTGTACATGATGATAATACAATAATATCCAGATTACGTTCTGTAATATTAAATGAGTTGTTAAAATAACTGCAGAGCAGCTCAGTAGACTTTGAAGACAAACTATTCTTACTGTACCTAAGAGATCAGACTATTTTCCCAAAACAATTTTAAGCCTGAATGATTAGCCTAATGTGTAACAGACAACATTTTGACAGAAACCTCCCCAGTCCTTTTGCTCTGAAGTACCGCTGCACTGTTGTTTGACCCACAAGAGGAAAATTATGCTATACCAGTGCAGGATAGCTGCAGGATCAGGGATTTTTTACAATACTGCTTTAAAAAGCCAGAGAGCAGCAGTGTGAGAGTGAAACTGAAAGAACTGGCTTTATCTCTAGTAACAACAAATCTGTTGTTGGTACAGAAGGGGGCTGTGTATCTTTAATCTTTTAACTGATATTTCAAACCTACAGAAAGTAGTTACTGCTGTATGAGTGGTGGGCCGGAATAGCTAGTGGCGTAATTTTCAGGCAATTAGCAATATTTCCTGTACAAATATTTGTGCATTATATGCTAAAATGAGGCCTGTGAATGTCAGACATTGTAGTCTGAGATTTAGTGTCTGTGAGGGATAAAGGCCCACACAGAGATTCCAGTCAGCCTCTTTCTCTCATTCACTTTACAACCAATTATCCCTGTTTGCTTTTCTTATGGGGTGTACTTAGGTCCTTGCTAATTTTACAGCGATGATGACCCACGGCGTTGCACTTACACACACATTCACACAGAACAGTCCTCAAATGCTCAGCCCGAGATATAGACAGACAGACACATGCTTTCATTTTCTTTCTTTCTGTTTTTTTTTTTACTTGTCAAACTACCGCCCAGCAAGGAGCCTGAGCATGAGCTAAATCCACTGATGGATTCATTGCCAGTAAAAGGGCGTTGAAAACTATATTTGTCTGAGCCGGGTTCCGAGTGACTGGAAATGGAACAGAGGAAACCGTTGAATCCTTCAGGAGAAAGAAACTGATAGGTGCACAGATGGAAATGTGCCTCAAAAAAAAAATGACAGAGGGAGAGAAAGAGGCGGGGGAGAATAAAAGCAAGAAAAGTTAATCTGATATCTGATCCGTAGATCCTCATCTCAAAGATGACGAATAAGGAGAAAGAGATCGGTGGGGAAAGGGAATAAATAAATATCATTGAATGCATTCCTTTGGGCCCTCACCACACCATACCATATTTGTTTTACAGAGGTTGTCAGGAGGAGAATTTTCTTAAGCTTTGCCCCATCCATCCACGGGAGGTTTTCTTTTCAGCAAGGTCTCCCTCTCTGACCACAGCGGCGGTCTACTGACGGTCACGCTGTGGCCAAACTCTCGGGCCGCTCGACTTTCTTGGAAGCGTCATCGTGACCACATGAAGAGAAAGAGGGAATACCAGACTGCTCTGTTAAAGGAAGAAGAGGAGGACCTGCGAGCATGTGCACAGGGCAGCCAGGCAGGAGACATCTGCGCACGCACACACACACACACACAGAGATCCTGAAAGGACAATGACCTCTTACGCCAGAAACAGGAGGTGGAATGGGAATCATCACAAGAACAGCTGCCTGCCAGGAATAGGATCAGCAATGAGAGAGTGTGAGCGTATATACGTGATTTAGTATCTCAGCTGTGATTCCGTCTGCTTTTTGTCTGCGTGCTGCTAATTACTTTAATTACTTGGGGCGCTGTGGCTAACTGGTTCAATTGACAGCAGATGTGCACTTCCACCTGTTATCGTATGGATGGGAGGAAGCAGGAGGAAGGGAGCTCTGCCAGACTCACACTGCGTTCACACCATGTAGAGGGGCTTGAAAGTCACGTCAGTTCATCTGGACAACTTGAGAGTTCAGGCGTTTGTTCAAATCGCTGTCGAATTAGCTAACGAGATAGGTTTACAGGCTAATAGCAAATGATAAAGCTAACGGTAGCCTGCTGTATGACTGAACTGAAGATGCGTATAAAAGTGTATGGACTGCCTAAGCATCTATGTGAACTTTATGCTTGTCAAAATCTTCCATGTTGACGATGTGTGGCAAAGTAGAGAAATAGCACAGAAGCAGCAAATCCAGAGTTTTTTTCCAGAGTATTTATGGTTATATATTATGATGTGAACACAGTATTATGCCTCACTCTCACTATATGGGAGAAATAAAAAGTGTAACTTGTCAACTTGATGAGTTGAGAGTGTTTACACATTCAAACCATTGCAGAGCTGTCACACAAGAGGGATTTGCAGGCTAAAAGCTAACTAGCTAGCCTGTCGTTTGAATGAACTGAATAATTGTGTTGCTTGTAGAGACCTGCCTAGAAGCTGATACAGACTGTCTGTGGAGCTAATAACAAGTCTTATTATTGTGCCCTTTTTATTATTTATGTGTCTTTTTCTACTTTTTACTGGTGATGTTTCCATGATGAACTCCATGCTTGTCAAACTGTTCCACGTTAATCATGTTGTGTGGCATCAGTGGGAGAAACTGTGCGGAAGTAGCAAATCCAATCAGAGTTTCCAAGTAGTAAATACAACTAGAAAGGAGGACATAAAAGCTTTTTCCAAGTAGGAGGCCCATATTTATGATTATAACAATATGGCGTGAGCGCAGTATTACCCTTTGTGAATAGGACTAGGTCACAGTAGACCAGGGCCTCCTTGAGGTCCAGTGCCGTGCATGTTTTTGTTCCCCTTTGGTGGTTAATGAGCTACACCTGGTCTGTATCCGCCTCACACCAGGTGTGGCTTGTTAAGTATCAGGGAGAAACAAAAACCTGCAGGACACCAGACCTCAAGGACAGAAATTACGTGCCTAGGCTCTACAGGATTATCAGGCCAATCTACATCATATTTTCCCATCCTGACAGTCAACCTGGGAAATCCCAATTGGAGGCTCAGTCATGACTGATGATTAGCAATCTGGTAATGTGAGGCATTTACACACTCTTCTGTATTGCTCATTCAAGCTATTAGGCCACACACAAATTTGGCAAATTATGCTACAAAATGACCAAAAATATATTTTCTTGTATGTTTATATCAAAATCTCATTACTTTTATTTCCTGGAAAACGGAATACCATACATACATTTAAATTAATCACAGGCTTTTTAATCCTACCCTTCCCATCAAATAAACCTGCCTTTGTCTTCTTAACTGATATCCCACTGGTTTACACATTTGAATGATCCCTCCCCACATGATGTCCTGCCACAATATCCCATTTCAACAGGAAATACATCACATTCGGGAAGCACAATGCTCTCCAAATGCAGTTTCATTGTGACATTAAACATGCCAGTTGACTTCAGACTGGTTTGAGCCGCCCAGATCAAACCAAACATGTTTCATATTTATGACCTGACATCTGGTCATCAAGTGTGCGAAGATCACAGATTCGTTCCAAGAGTGGAGGCCAACAGCGGATGAGAGCTGAGATTGCAGTAAGTGAGACAGAAGAGATAGAAAAAGTTATTATGTTGAGGATGATAATTAATGATCATAAGGAAGGATAACGAACGATTGAAAGCAAGTTTCTAGTCGAACTATGGTTACTTTTTGTCTGATGAGGCCTACTCAACCGCAGATCTTGCTGTGAAGTGTACAGCCCATATTGACATCACCCATGCTGACATCGATTGTCCAGCTTTACAGCTTTACCCAAAATCCCATTTTTTTGTGCATATAAATGGACACTGTGTTAATCTGCATGTAAATGTGTTTGATTCACGTTTGATGGCTTGAGCTCCTGTGAGATCAGAGGCACTGACATAAGTGACGTGTCTAAAACCAGGAGGATAATCCACTATATCACTGTGAAACCCTGTCCTTAGCTCATTGTCTAGTGTGGGCGAATTTTCGTCTGAGAGACAAAAAAATCTGTGAAATGCGTCATTATGTGGAGGAGTTATGGCTAAAAATGATTGCTTTGTGGGCACTCAATAAATTGTTTTGTTTATTCTCATACAGTATGTCACTGTGAGCAGAGAGAGGATAGCAGCAAATATGGCTGATCTTCCAGTAAGGTTTGTCCATTTCCTCTTGATTTCTGGAAGATGGAGGGGATGGGGGTGGGAGGATGGAGTGGGGCGGTTCTGGTGTATGAGATAATTGTCTTTCACCGCATGTGAAACTTAGGAAATTTTCAAACACAGTACTTGCGTGCCGAAATCAATAACATGAAATTTGATGATGTCATGTTAAGTTGCACTACACAATAATCAGTGCATTCACTAACTTTTGAGCTAGAGAGGACTAATTTAGTATTTATGTATTATTTAGTCTATGTTTTATTTTCAGCCCTGTTATGACTTGACCTCCAGATATTATAGTTTTTTTCTTTTTCCATTTTAGCACAAATTTTTAATGTTTGTTTTTATTCATTTATTTATTTATTTTGTTAATTAATCAACAGAACTTACTGTAGAAATCTCTCAGGTGGGGTCACCTTCTCTTCCATGGTTTCCTCCCCCCAAAAATTGTACCTCACAATGATTTTTTAGAGATGAACCAAGTCAAATCCTATACAGTCCCGTTGACACAAATATTTAGGCCATGGCAGATATAAGGCCTATTTCTTGTCTGAAAGTTAGGTTTCCTCCAGATTTATGGTTGGAGTTCGATCAATTAGATGTTTTCAAAGAGATTGTGGAAAGTCATGTTTAGATGATCGGTAATTGTGCGCCAATTTCCTGCTAACGTCTCCTTGACCTAGATTGTGAAACCAAAAATTAGTCTCCATATTGAGGAGAATTTTCATGTTTAAAATGTGAATTCCATCATGCAGAGAAGCAAAACAAAACAATCTGGTTTCCAAACAATTTACTGTCATGTTTTTGTTTGCAAAGTCATCTGATATGTTTGTATTATTTCAATAGCTTCAGCCGCACATTAACTGTGACTGGCACAGCAGCACAAAGAATCTCTTAAGACATTAGAGTCTCACATCTGTTCCAGGGATTTGTCCTGTTATCCTGAAATAAATTATGTTCAGAATTTAATTTGTGATCAATGAACCAAATACAACGCAAAGAGTAATAGTGTGTTTTTTACACCCACTTGTACAATATCTGTTGCTTGTAAAATCCAAGTAATTGTAGAGAAGTTTTTTTGCAGAAGGTATAAGATATTTTTTATTCTTTTCCTTAAATCTCCGCCAAACAGCTGTTCTTTTCTCTTTCCGGAATCTGATTATTATGGAGGCCTTGAATTACATAGAGCTATTCAGGGTATTTCCCTAAATTTGCCCCTCTGTTTCTATTAAATATGAACAGTCTAAGTGTTTAAGAGAAAAAAAACAACAACTAAACTTCCTTACTGAATGTAGGCCTACAGTAGGACTCATCATGTGGTCCAAGGACAATTTGAGGTTATCCCAGGCATTCCTATTGTGGAAAATAAGTGTAATCTTATTGTCTTACAATCTATCCTGTCATCTCTCTGAACCACATAGAGAATATGAATGACTCTGGGAAAATACGTAGTATTATGGATACGTGTAATATGATCTGGTTATGAAGTCTCTCTGTTCCCATTTGTCATCAATTCAGTGTATGAGCTTACTGTCAATGGATAGATTTACACTGGAACAAACTCTCTGTGGCCCAGAAATGATTGATTCATGGCTGCGCAGCTAGGAATGACACGGAATCAAGGCCATGAGCCTCCATCAAGTTTCATTCTGTTTATCCAGCCTGTCAAAGACCACATCTGTACTCTAAACAATTACAAATCTGATTTTCTGTTCCTGTGTAAATGCAGCCCCAGAGGCAATAATCCGAAACACTCTGGTGATGCAGTTTAGCAATCCCTCTCTGGTCGGAAACTATTTATTTCCACATTCAAAGGGAATAGGAAATATAAATTAATGTTCCCCAGTGGAATCACATAGTGGCTCTGTGCTGGGAAGGCAGTGTGGGCCAGCCAGCAGTGCCACTGCTGGTAATGCTAAGCAGTGGGTGGTAGAGTGGTAGAGTACTCGTGTGTCAGGGGTGAATAAACAGTGAGGTCTGCTCCGGCTGGCAGAGGTTTGCTAAGCACCTTTATCTTAAATACACCCAGTGAAAATTAGAATTAGACCAGAAATGCCAGGCTAGAATAGCAATTAATACTGTGTAATGCATGGACGTAATGGATCTTTCCTAGGAGTGAAGCAGTGTGTACTGTATGGCTGGCCAACATGAAGTACACCTAAGACCCATGTCCACACTAAGCTGGGTACATTTGAAACATCTTTTTTCTTTTGGCCTTCCATCCTCATTAAACCAGCATTTGCCACAAAAGAAAATAGGGCTTTTGGAAAATGCTCTCCAAAGAGTTTAAATATTAAAATGCCAGGCTGGTGTTGTAGAATGGAGGGACAATACAGAGCTTTATGAAAATGCTGACCTGGGATTGTCATAAAGATAGATAAAGATAAAGATAGATAACTTTATTGTCTGTCACAGAGTAACAGAAATTTTCATTTGATAAAGACAGCAATAAATAATGCACATTTAAAACACACACACACACACACACACACAATACAGAAAAATAAAGAGTGTAGATGTAGGTGTTGTAAATGTGATCTAGTCTGTACTCTAATACATTCATGCATGCTTAATAGACCTTTTTCACAGCAGCCCTTTGGATGTGAAATAGCAGGTAAACACAGGTGTTACTAATGAAATTAATTAAGGTTCCATTCCAGAGCCAGCATGAAAAATAGCAGGACCCTGGCTCTGTTAGATTTAAATGGAATTGAACTTTCATTAATGTCATTAGTAACACCTGAGTTTACCCTGCAGTTTAATGTCAAGATGACTGCTGTGAAAAAGGTCTATAGACTTAAAGGGTTTTAGGACCTTTGAGTCTAGATGTCAAGCTTGAGGGGTTTTTTTTGTTGTTTTTTTTTCAGATATTCCCAGCTTAGTGTGGACGTGGCCTAGCCTATGGTCTTGCTGCTGTAAAGGTGGTGATACTTGAGCAACGCAGGCTGCAGCAGGCACAGAAACCTGTAAATGGGACATAATCAAAACAAGGCTCATTTTAGAAGAAGTTACAGAGTAGGAACCATAACGGCTGAAGATATGTGTTCATCGGTTATGTTCCTATCATCTAACTTCTCCTAAAATGAGCCTCATTTAAAAAAAAATTCCAGACGTGACTTACATTACAGTGTGATACACATGATATATTGGGTAAATAATACAGCTTCGAAGTTGCTGTAAGGGTTTGTTTTTTTCACTTTGACAGAGCTAGGCTACTGACTCCTGTAGACTTCAAGTCTTTATGCTAAGCTAACATGAAATGCTAACCATAGGAACCGAACCAGTGGATGTGCAGAGGTAAAAATGATATTGAACATCTTGTCTCTCAGTCTGGGTAAGTCAGAAAAAGGGTGTTTTGCCCAAAACGTTGGAGTATTCCTTTAACAAAAAAGTCATCTTACTCATGCAGTTGTTTGTTATTTTGGCTATCTGGCTCCCTCAAAATAATGACAAAGTAAAATACCTTGGCCTTAACAGCAGACAGAGCGGGCCAAAGCACAGTGTGAGCACAGAGCCAACGTGATAGCTCATAACATACAATAATGACTGCTAGAGCTAGCTTGACTAATGGGTGATTAAACAATGGCAAGCTACTGAAAGATCTGGCAAAGATCTATGTGTCCTAGTTTGTATAATGGCTGTGTGTGTGTGTGTGTGTGTGTGTGTGTGTGTGTGTGCGTGTGTGTGTGTGTGGCTGTACGTCAGGATTTCATGAATAAAGA
>OMKZ01032315.1:34335-47811 GCA_900302535.1 Neoniphon sammara | reverse complement strand
AATATTTTAAGAAATTCCACAAAAAAAAAAAAAAAAAAAAAAAGCCAACTCCCATATGTACATGGCTGAGTTGGAGGCATTTAAAAAGCCCTGTTAACTTTTAGAGGGTACTTTTTTGGTTCCCCCTCTCCAATTAAAGCCGGCCCCGGGCTGTTGTGTAGGGCAGGCCGGCAAGCAGGGACACACGGGCGAGAAGGAAACAACATAATCTCCTTGCAATATCCTGTTGTGTTTCATGCCTAATTCGCCTGTTGTTTTAGTTTATTACATTTTTTTTCTCTTGTCTGCATAAATATTAAAAATATATCCAGCGAGAGCAGCCCTGACATGGTCCCAGGCTTTGATATGGTTCTGGTTTCTCTGAGGCAGGCCCTGTGGATTTGAAGCGTCTGAACGCTGGACTGTGAACCATGAAGGTCAGACAAATATCCATCTGAACCATGGAAGCCCTCTGAGGAGAGGACAGAGCGTTTACATGGCAGGGCAGAGCCCTGTGTGCTGTTGTTTATTTGGTGCTTCATAAAATGAATTATCATTGGCGTAGGTGTCTGAGCGAATTCTTGGGGAAATCTAACCAGAAAATAAGTTCTTCAAAACAATGGATGTGATTTATATGTTATTAGAAGAGTTTTATGTATTATGTTGTGGTGGGATGAAGGCCCGAGGCTGCGGGTCGAGGCTTGAAACCTGTTTTGTTTTGTTTTCCACAATATTGAAATGAAAATATTTCACAAAGATACAGAGATGTTAGGAATTGTAACAAAAGCACAGTTTGGATGAACAGTGTGTAAATGGCAGACATAGTTTTTAATGGGCCAGTTGTGGCTTGGATACTGTACAGGATGAATGCTGCATTTAGGATCTCAGTTTTTTGCAATTGGCTAAAGAAAGCTTACTGAATTTTCAAAATTGTTCTTATAACACACAATATATTATTATGTCACAGATTAGAGAAATTAACATATTTGCACAGTACATGCATGTTTTTTTAAATTGATTAAAGTTCCTAATTTTTATTTCCCAATCTTTCATATTAATAACCTGGTGTATTTGAAACAAAAGGTGAATTCCTATGTAAAAGAATTCAATTTTGTTCCTATGCAGAGCCAAAAGAAAGACAGACAGCTGCTAACCTATTTCACAAGGATAAAACACACCCAACATTACCTGCTTAATGGGGCCCTGCATGCAATCACACACACACACACACACACACATACAAGCACTCACTCAAACCACTTGTTGAAGGAAAGTTGGATGTCGAGACCTGCTGGAAAAAAGTGTAGATCATGGAATTTCCTCTTTTTTCACTGGTGTGAAACCAGCAAACATATATATTTAGATTTATTAGACTGATTTTTGGAAGAGAGTGGCGAAATCCCTCGGCAGCAGACGTTGAGACATAGAGCGCGGGCCGGTGCCAAGATGGCGTGTGTTTTCAGGGGTAAATGGAGTCTTTTGTGAGCAATCAGCTCAGACGCAGGAGATGAAACAGGGAGTGCCATTAGCTAATTAAAACTGAGGTTCAGCACATGACCCGACTTTTCCTCTGAATGCCGCCTGAAACCGGAGCTGTCTGGGCACTGGGTGCGGGCGGCGAGTGACGTTGATATTAATGTGTTTGTACCCGTATGAGCCACTGCCACTCCGGCCTGTCTGAACGACTTAGAGGCCACAATCTCTCAGAGTCCAAATCGGGCTCTGCGGCTCTGGTGGGGCTTCCTGCAGTGAAACTGTACGGTACCGCGTTCCTATCCAGAAAGCTCGTCTCAGCTGCCACTTGAACCGAACCAAGGCTCAAAACGCGCACACACACACATGCACACACACACCTCCAATAAATGCTTTCAGGAGCAAAGACAAACAGGCGTGCATTTTTGAGTTTATCCAGTTGGGTTTGAGATGGTTTCATATAGGAATGAGTAGGGCTGAGCGATATATCAATATTACATCGATACTGTGACATGAAACTAGGTATCATCTGGGATTCTGGATATCGTAATATGGTGATATGGCATTTGTGTTATTTTCCCCTGAATTTAAAGGCTGCATTACTGTAAAGGGATGCACTTCTCTTATTAGACTGTTACAGTTGTTTTCTTTAACTGCCTTGCTTGGTCATCATGTCCACATTACTATAGATTGTGTATCAGAAATCTCTTCTGTGTAAATATCTTATAAAAGCACCAATGCTCATATCACCACGATATTGGTAAAGATATCTATTTTTGATTTTGAGCCCTACTTTTCAGCAACGTTTACAAACTGTCTATCAGAATTCTCCTTCTGATATTATAAGCAGGTGTTCTCTAACCTGCGTGCTATCTTTGCGCACACACACACACACACACACACACACTCACACTTGCTTCCTCCACTGTACCTGGGGAGGAGAGGTCTGTATGTAATCAGGGTCAACATGGAAGAAAGGGAGCTGATTCAACATGTCAGCAGTAACATCATAATGAGGAAACAGAGCACCTAAACTCTTAAACTGTTAACTCGTCTCAAAGAGCCAGTCAGGCCAAGATAAGGAACTGGCAGGTTCAACTTATAGCACTTTATCTGAAGGTCGAGTGCCTCTGCTACTCATTAGATAACTTTCATAATTAATGTTGTCAGCCACTCAGCTCATGAGGTAGCTAGAAGGTCTAATTTCTTCTACAAATCCACAATCCCTTCCTGTGGTTATCTTCCGTCTGCCTATCAGATCCGCTGTGCCACTTGGCAGTCCGGCCGTCATGCTAACAGTAAGGCAACACTGTCCATATGTGATACTCGTATGATGAAACTGCTGGCACAGCGGCACTGCGACTGATGTTTTGGCGCAGGAATGAAAGCCCTGGATAGATGGATCGTGCTTGTTTTCCTTGTCAAGTGGGCCAGGCCAACTTCTTGTCAGGCTGTAAAAGTTTTCCAGTCAATCTTTTACAGTAATGCAATCCAGTGATCTCCATTTCTCTCTCTCTCTCTCTCTCTCTCTCTGTGTCTCTCTCTCGATCACAACACAACCAACACAACCACAAGCTATGCCTGAGTGCTCTCTCCAGATCTTTTCGTCTAGCCATTTTACCTTAACAGAGCCCTATTAGAGGAATTCAAATTTCCTTCTATTTATATACATGTTTGATCAAAGATGTTTCATGAAAAAAAAAATCCAGCTGTTTCAGAGTACTTCCAGTCAATGCATCACAGCTGGACGTGGTCTTGATTGGCTCGCCTCACAGTTGCTAAAAATCATTCCAGTCAGGAGATTTGCAGAATTTGAACTGATAGCCCAAAATGAAAGCCTCCACTCAGCAGGTTTACTGAATTTGAATTACAGCAGCTGGTATTGTCAGCCAATCAGCATGCAGTATTGTGACTGTTCTGCCTGTGTTACTCATAAATAACACCAAATTAATTCAATAAATACCCTTTTTAACTCCTTACTGCTGGTTCCATCAGCCAAGATTTGTTCAAACCCACAGAACTTTATTTTAAATTGATCCCAACATTTCCAAAGATACCAAACATGTCCCGCTGAATTCCAGGGAAATGTGTATAAAATGGTGCACAAGACATCTGGATGTTTTCTATTTGAGGTACTGATGCAGTCATAAAAATTGGCATCTTTGGTTTGAATATTTCACTCAATAAAAGTGTGATGTAGCTTCAGTGAGGCATTGCAACCAGCAGATACACAATATGGATGTCACGTTCTTGAATATGGAAAAAAAAAATGTTTTTTTCTTCTAACTTCGATGCTAAATCTGAGGTCAAATCAGATATTAAGGGGTTAACTAAATTAGATTTATTTATATTATTCTTATCCCGATCCATAGAGTTTATATGTATATACACAACAAAAAGCCACAGATAATAGGCACATAAAACAGCAGCCCAGCTACCTTGCTTTCAACTCCACAACCAGGTATCAAAGCATGAAGGATCTACTGCATGTGATACTCTCTAATTGCATTAGTCTGGAATGCAATATTTTGAGTTTGCAATTTCCTTCGCATTTAATCACGCTCTGGTATCAGAAACCTGAAGACCCGGGGCTGCGGCTCGCTATACATTGCACAGAGATTGTGTCATAATTGTGTCCCATCCAAAAGCTTAATCAGTTTAACCCCTCTACTGAGCCAGATCGGTTTACTAATACATAGGAGAGATGAAGCTGGGGTCTGGTCTGGATTCTGGATCTGCAAGGACGCAAAACTGATCAACAGGAGCCGTGGCATCCGCTTCATAGGTCGTGGGCATTTTTAAACCAGAATACACCCTTTTGGATTATGAAATGTTCTGGCTGTCTGTGCTCAATAATGGGTTTTATGGCTGTATACTGTCATGGATCATGTGCATCGTGGAGGCGTAGTTAACCGTTTCTTCGCTACAGTCAGACCGATAATTATAGCAAAAATAAAAAATGTTTGTGGCGTTTTACAAGGCAAACACACAACAGATCCTTTCTACCCCGGAGGCGACCGGCCCGGCCCACTCCTCACATTCAAACACTGGCCTGGTTTTGTGCTCAGACACAATTTGTACCGCAGCAGCCGCTCCGCAAATATACCCAGCGAACCACAGTGTGTGAGGAGAGTGTGAGCTGGGTCTGTTGGGAGTGTGTGTGTGTGTGTGTTGAAGAGAGGTAAATCCAGGTGGGGTTTTTTGCTGAGGTATTGATGTTGCTGGGTGTGAGCGTGGGAGAGGAGGCCGCACAGAACCGAGTCCAGGGCAACATTTACCCCCGACCGCCGTCACATCTCCCAACAAACAAGCAAACAAGAAGGACATTTATACAGACTGGGACCAGGTCTACCTCAGGGCCAGACCACAACCCCAGGACTACAGTATCCCTCCACCCAGCCTGGCCCACTCCACACCACACCAAAAAAGGCCAGACCTGGAGTTAATATATAGGGGCAAGTGAGTTGCTACTGTATAACATGAACACCAAGAGAAGTATGGATAAATTATGTAGCGAAAGATATGTTTATGTTTGGGGTGTCATGTTTAAATCATGCACCGCAGCACTCTGTGGTTAGTACGCCGGCTTTAATTTGAATGTTTGAGAAAAGAAATGAAGGCTAGAAGAAACAGAGCCAGCAAGGCAATTCAATTCAACTGATGTCATCGCAAAAAAAAACAAAAAAAAAACATTTTTGCCCAGAATTCATCGTGAGGCGTGATGCATGACAGCGACGTGGTATGCGCCGAACGCGTACTTGAGAGCATTTCTGAAGCATTACCCAAACATTGCGCTCTTGAACGCTGACTAACAGCTGGCATTGGAGTGTGGCAGTTTGAGCTTTCAAGTCTCCGCACCAAAGTGTTTGTTACAGGTCAACCAGGCTCTGTGCTGCTCCCACAAGGCTTTATCTGTTTACATTGTCAGGACTAGCCTTCAATCTGCGTGCCGCTTTCAAATGCCCACCAGAGAGAGAGAGAGATCCAAACAGAAAGATCCAAAGAGAATATAACTTGTACTGACAAGTGGTTTATCAAAACATTTAAACAGTAAAACTTATGGTGATAAGTGGTACATCAAAACAGTCAAACTTTACCAAAACCACATCAAATGATTGATAATGAGAGAGAAAGAGAGAGAGCAAGATCTAAAGAGAGTATTGAGGCATTGCTTGTGGTAACAAATGGTGCATATATCAAAACAGTAAAACTTTACCATAACCACATCAAATAGTGAAAAGGGTAGTGTAAGAAAGAGAGAGAGAGAGAGAGAGAGAGAGAGCCACATCATTGTAATATTTTCTGTAGACGAGGCACATATCTTCTCAGTAGGACATATGAGGACACTGGTGCCCAGAATGATCCAATTTCTTGCTACTCTTATTTTATGATCCATCGTGTGACCCAGCACAAGTGGCATTACAGAGAATCTGATATTTAAGATGGGATTTACCTCTCCCCCATAGAGTTTTACACCCCAATGATTTCTAACTGTCTCCAGAAAGAGCCCTCTTGCTTTCTGTTCAAAAGTTCACTTCTAAACATCTGTTTCACATTCGATCTGTGCAGCTTTGGAATTAGTTTAACATCGATGTGAAAAGGTTTATGCCGGGTTTGAGAACCCAACTGGTTTTGTTTTTATGCAGAATTACAGTGGAAGTAAGTCGGAGCAGATTCTTTTGTTTTAGCCTCTTTCCAGCCTCACTTTCCTTAATGGCAATTTTTCGGACTGTGTCACACAGCGACCGTCGCTGTCATTGCATGCATCTCTTTCAGAGGCAAAAAAACCAAAAAAAAATCTGTATCACTGATATGCCAATTCGATTTTTAACAGAATAAAGCCAAGAAATTTAGATTAGGTCATGCACAATTTGAAGTGCAGCCGGGAAATAGATATTGTCTATAAGAAAAAATTTGTATCATAATGCAGCCTGCGCTCTCACCGGCCAGTTGTGTGAGGCCAGCAAGTGCCAGGCTCTGACTCATATTACAGCTAACATAAACATGTGTCTGATGAGAAATTTCAAGGAAAATATTCCATAAATATGAAAACGTTTACTGGGGAATACCAATGGACACTGGAACCTCAAGATTTTTGCCGTTGGCAGGTTGCTTGAATCCGTCATAATTGCACAGGAATGGGGAGTGGCTTTGTACTCAAACAAATGTGTTTTCCTGCAGGACGATGGGCACAGGCATGTATTGGTGGTGAGAAGGGATTGACTTATTAAATGTGAATAGAGAACCACTCACTGAAATGTGGTGAATTGATTTATTAAAATGTGAATGGATGTCAGTGTGAATGCTATACTTGATATGCCTTGATCAGGGCTGACACTTTGAATGTCTAGTGTAGTCTGATGTATTGCAACCAGCCATATCCACATAACTGGAAACTGGACCCTGAAACCCACAGAGAGCAAAAAAAGAACACAACCTTGGCAAGCTGAGGAGTGAACAAATCTAGGGGCACCGTGGCATTTTGGTTGCACCACATTTCTTGGGCAGCTGCTTTTTTACCCAGAGGGCTTTGTGGTCTGGTTCCCCTCCAGGGTTGCGTAAATGCCCTCTCTCCCCCTTCGCCCAGCCCGAGTCCTTGGGCTGGTGTTGATCACAGTGCCATCTTGACCTATTGTTTAATTTTGCCGGCATGTTTTCTGTCTGAATATTATGGTGCCTCTGGCGTCAAGGTATTTGGCTTGGCAAGCCGCAGGGCTTCTGAAATGTTTATTTGTTGTCACGTCAGAGTTATAGAGTTGCCCAAATGTACACTATAGTAGGCGCGAGCCTTTAGACAGCTGTGTCAACTCTCGCCTTGTGTGGACAACGAATGGCTTGCCAAAAACGGAAAAGGGCTCATATTTCTTTACCTAACAGCTCTATTATACAGGATTGTGTTATAAGCAGCACATCTATTGTCTGGACTCTGTTACCTTGACTGTTTCACTCATTACTGTGGGTTGCCAATTTAGGAATTTAAATTTACATTAGGTAAGATTTTTTTATCAGCCTAAATCACAAAGTAGGGCTCCAACAGAGAATAGATGAAGGATGGAGACACCACAGATTTTTACCCCATTTGCCCTAAAGATACTCTGGTGCCGGGTTTGTATGCTGGTATGAAATCTCTCTGACCACTGGAAATAACGAATCAGCACACGGAGAAATCCATCCTAAACCACTGTAACACTGTTCAAGAAACAGCTTTTGCCAAAGTGCCTTGCATTTTGATGATGGATTTTTTCTTACACCCACACATAACTGGCCAAACGTTGATGACGTGACATCATATAAAGACATTTCCAGCCAAGCTACAGCAGAGTTTGGTATAATAAATGTCGAAAACATCCATAGTAAATGACAAACTTTGGTGTCAGACCCTCAGAATCAAAGACCAAACGCTTTGACTCAAAATTTAGCACCAATGATCAACAAACAAGAATTCATGACACCAATTTCACCACCAGCAGTAGCTTCGGTAGACCAGAATGCAATGCAGCTGCAAGAATAATTATGTTTGAGGAAGGGGTGCAACTCTCTGCTGTTGCTGTTGCTCTCTCCAGCTATATGTGAAACCCACAGCTGAATGGAACAACTTCACACCCGTTCTCTGGGGTTTGTCGAAAGTCGTTCTGGAAAATGTAAGAAATCACTAAGTAGTACTAAATAGACGAGGCACGTTGAGGCAAAGTAGGTACAGCAAAGGAGCAAATTGCAGCACTCAAATCTCAAAATGACTCCTGAAATGCACTGCACATCACAAACTAGTGATCTAACAGTGATGATTTTTCCTTTAAAAGCTGCCTGCCTCCTAGAAGCGAGAGAAAGCTGACTCTTTTAACTCTCTTGTCCCGTTGGTATTTCTTTCCAACATGCAAAGTTGCCAAATGCAGCTGTCAGCTTATCTACTGTTGCACACACTGTAAGAAAAGAAGGGCTGAGGAAAAGAATATTACATAAGTGTCTAAAACATGCAAAAGGTAAAATGGTAGAAAGAGGAAGAGGGCAGGATTGGACGAAGAAAAGGGCAGGAGATGAGTGGCAGGTGTCAGAAATGGAGACTGAATAGGTGATAGAAGGCATTGGAAGATGAGAACAGTGGAGCTAAAGCAATTCACTGAGAGAGACAATCATCACTTTGGATTATATGAGATAATCGTGTGACAAAAGAGCAATAAAGTTGATCAATTCATAAATTAAACATATTGTTATTGTGATTACGGGTTGTCGCTGAATTGCTGTCCATCATCCCTCAATACCACCAATATATAATGGTGTCATGGAGCACACTGAGGCATATAACACCCCATTGTCGGGCTGGAGGAACAGGAGCTTTTGCCAGACAGGGGTAAAAGAGAAGAGAGAGAGAGAGAGGCACAGACAGAGAGAGAGATGGATAAAGAGAGAGAGAGAGAGAGAGGAGGCAGGTGTGAGTGAAAGGTGCTGGACAGATTGAAGCCCTGGTGTCAGTGGAGGCCGCAGCTCAAGGCCCCGTCAAACAGGATCCTGTATTGACTGCCAGTAACATCAGTCCAGGCGCCGGCTCGGAGCACAGATCATGTTTAGGATTTTCATTGCGTTCCCCTCAGTCTGTCTTTTTCATGGCGGGTTCAGATTACGTGAATGGGTTTATAATTAATGGCTCGATGGTTACTAATGGTCATGGCACTGCGAGCTTTGTAATGCACTCTAATTATCCATTAGAAATGGTTAGGGTGGCTAGTGAGCATCGCCACACTGTCACGAGACAAAGCCGGATGCCTATTACAGTAGCCTTTCATTGAATGATAGGTCATGGGATCATGTCCCCTCACTAAAACCCAATACTCATTCAAGCCAATACTTATTATACACAGTGATTATTGAGCCCATGTGCAAACCTCACATTATTTCCCTTAAACATCAATATATTAAACTTTCAGTCTGTTTTTCTGTACTGTGTCAGGTAAAAGTTCACATTTGCACCGAAACATCAAAGAGCAGCAAATGTCCAAACTGCTATTGTAGTTTTGATACTGTTGTTTTCCAGGCACTGTCCGTTCTCATTGAAAAGAAATGATATGGATGTGATCGGTTACTTGACTGAAACCTGACCCGGTGTTTGCTGGAAGTGGAGTACATTTCAAAGAGGACTGTACAATTGAGCAATGTTCATATAGCAGAATGTACTGTGTATGTCTGTATGAACATGACTTCTACACACCCTGTGCCTTTGACCAGAAGTAAAATTCAATATTCTGGTGAAACAGAGGATGCAGGTTAGAAGCAGGTTTGGTTCACTGCGTATGCTGCATGATAACACACAAGAGATATCCCTTTCCCTTTCATTCCTCTCCCTCTCTTTGAGAACGTGACCCTATTTTCCTTTTTCCCTCAACCTGGTGAACCGGTAAACCCCAGGCTGGCCGGTTCAAGAGGAAATCACATCTTAGCTCTCTAATGTGATGCAGGGCTGCAGAGCTGGTAGACATTTGAATGCAGACCCCTGAATCACAGCAGGTTAAGTGCTTCCATGAAGCCTCACCATGTTGTTGTGCAGCCAGCCCAGCACTGCTTCCACAACAGCAATAGGGGTTCAGATCCATCACTGCACTTCCTCCTCAATCTCCATCAAACAGCCTGTTAGAGGAACAAACCAGCTGGGCCGGCTCATTATGTGAGCTGCCTCATTTAGTCATCATAGGAATGCTTCCTGTTGTGCCATCCGCATAGTTTTTAATCTGGCCCCCAAACTATGCGGGCATGAGTGCAAAATGGCTGTTCAGAACAATTTCTTTAGTCATTTACATGACTACTTCCTCCCACCAATTTATCGGCTGAGCTATCGCTCTGTTCGCTTGTTCATTCCCATCTGGACAACAGTCCCTGGCTTTTAGTCATTTGCTGTGTGTACTCATATCTCACCATTCATAAATCAAGGCTCCTCAAAATTTGGGCGGAGCGCAGGAGAAGAGGGGGAAAGACGCTTGAAGTAAAAACAAAGCAAGTGTGTGTGAATTCATCTCCATCCAGCTCTGAGAAATGGAAAAAAGTCCAGCGCTATCTTTGATTCAAATTAGGACCCTATTCGCAACAGATGAGGCTGGCCGCTAAAAGGGTCCCGCTTGGCTGTGGAAATGATATGTGTAAACTATGTAATGTGAATGTTTTAGCCAAGCTGTGTTTAATTTTGTATCCTGACGAAGCGCATGAGAAACCTGCCTCTCCTTAGCTGTCTCGTTGAATCATATGGATATAATTTCATCCATTTACGTTTTTCTGCTCTTTGCTGTGGTTGCCACAGGGCATTTGGAAGCAGGCAGATTAAATGCACATGTTCCTCCCAGCCGCAGCCGGGGCACTGCGCTCCACAGCCTCCCCTCCAAACAGATCCTGAAGTGTTGGTGGTTTTCCTCATTGGTCAAAGCAGAGAAAGACACCTTGTGATAAACCAACTTGCTTCCACCACCCCCCCTTTTCAGCATAAATACTCAAAAGCATCCTCTATAACTTGATAACATGTTTTATGCAGCAGTCTTTCCCTTTGCCACCAAAAGAAAAGCCCTCACCTAGTCTGTCAGCTTTGGCAGCTAAGGAGCCTGGATGTATTAGGTAAAACTAATCAAAGCGGAAAACTGGTGGGGCTTGTTAAGCCCTGAGACCCTTTGCTTTTACAGGGGGCCCTCTAAACATGAGTAATAGTGGATTTCATGCTAGTTAGCAGTCGAACAGTTGAATCCCAGCTACCCATCATTAGTCAGAGGCCTGCTCCACAATTACTGCCTTGGGCCAGAGAGAAATATTACGGTGTTGAGGGAGATATCAAAGGATTCCCTCGTGTCTGTGGCAACCCCAGAAAAGTTAGACTGTCAAGACAGAGAGTGCTGGAGATTATTCTTGGGGAAATTATGAGTCCTGCAGGTGATGGCCTTGGCAGCACGAAGCAGAGTCAGATACTCTTTCCAAGGAGGAGAACCTCTTGAGAAAATGCTCGCCTTACTTCTGATACTCCTCTCTCTCTCTCTCTGTCTCTCTCTTTCTCGCCGTTCATTAAGGCTTTCCATCAGACTTCTGTCCTAGACATCAGCAGCCATGTTTTTCCCCAACACCCCTTTATAACGGCTGGTTTGTTCCCATCATCTGCTGCTGCTGCAGGTTGCTAATGAGCCGCTGCATGTGAGGAGAGCCATACACTGCTGCCTTTTAGCCCCGACACTGTTTGGCCTTTTCCCTGCCAGTCAGGAGTCATTTCCCATGAAGGCCTCAGGCGGGCCGCACCTCCACTACCCGCATGCTGGGCCCATAATCTGTCTGTTGTGATCAGCTGCCTGTCCACCCCTTCAACCCCCTTTCACCCCCATCAGCCCCCTTCAGCCGTGTCAAGACCCGCTGTCACCCCTAATGTTTACCAAGCTACTGAGCCCCCCACTCCAGGGCAGGATGGTGTCAAACGCAGCTCAATACTGCCAGTGCCTCTCCCTTCATGTAGTGATCTGCCGGTTTACTTTAGATGGAGCATTCAGAGAGGAAACCTAAACATGTTTAAAGCAATTAATGTGATTAGCACCGTCTAAACTGTTTTCATAGATAATATCACAGGGAATATCTGTCCTGTGTGGTTTCAGACGCCTCAGCCACCACCACACAGCACTTGAGTTCAGGCTGATTTTAGACACCTCCACAGAGACCATATAAGACACATACAGACAGACACCCTATTTTGTGGATGGTTTTATCCAAAGCACCTTATGGTGCCATGAGTAAATACATTTTTTATTCCCCAGTGGGCATCAAACCCCTAACCCTGGCTATATTAGTGCCATGCCCTAACCCAGTGCTTGACCCAAACAGGACCACATACTCAGGGGCAGACTTGATCTGGGGGCCCATGGAAAACGCAAGCACGGGGCCTCCTGAATCTCAACATTCATCCTTTTCAATTCATCCTCTTTATACATTACCTTCAAATATCTGGGCTTGGAAGCAGGAGTAATATTGCTAGCAGCAGTACTATCAGTATCAATATCAATAGTTGATTCTTTAAAGGAAAAAAATGTGGACAAAACCTCTATTTTCCCCTCTCATTTTTTTTTCTGTGCTACTTGGGTAGCACTGCTTCATTTAATTTTACCAGACCAGCAGCAAATGGAAAAAGAAAAGAAAACGAAGCGCTTCAGTCAAGAGGCAATATTGTGCTAGAGGTGGAGTGGAATAGCCCACTACCACTACAGCCTGACTCAGCAGGAGGGTGACATGATTCAAGATTGAAATGTATATGTCTTTTTTTGTAGAGGGGTAGTTCAGATTTATTACAGAAAGAGGTACGAGTCCCTGTGTTATCGATGCATGACTACGGCAAGTCCTCGTGGTCTGAGAGCCGGCTGTTAGTCGGCGGTTTCTCAGACAGAAGTAAACAGGAGCACAAAAAAATTATTTTATCCATTCACAACAGAAGACAGTACAATTTTGCCTGATTCTACATTCAGACTGATGACACATTTTGGAACTATTTTGGGTATTGGGCATTGTGATATGCTAACAGGCTTTAGTGTGTATTAATACTGTTGTGTTCTGCAGTACACAAAATAGTTCCAAAACGTATTGTCAGTCTGAGCAGTAGTAGGGGATCATAGACACAAAAAATATTTCCTTTGTGGAGGATGACACTTTTGTTTTGTTGTAGCAAAAGTAGCTGTCTTTTTAATTTTTAATTTTTTTTCCAAGCAGCTACATCCTTATATAGTTACTATATTTAATGGTGAGACCCCAGCATATACTGTTCACATTTATAAAAGGCTTCTGTTTTTACATAACCTCAATAATAAGAGAAATATTAGATTTCATCTGAACAGCCCTCCATGCCTCCAAATATCTAAAACCAAACAGACCTATGACAATCACCGAACTCACTGAAAGACGCCGTTTTAACTAGCTGGTTGGCTGCACTAAAACATCTTACTGTTGTATAAACGTTCTCATGCATGTTTTCTGAGTAGTGCCAAAGCCCAGAGGTTGCATTAGCTATTAGTTTTCCAGCAGGCAGGA
>OMKZ01032315.1:21695-34315 GCA_900302535.1 Neoniphon sammara | reverse complement strand
TTCCAGCAGGCAGGAAAACCTCATGCTCAGCCGTCTCCTTGCTAGCCCAGCTCCCACAGTAATAATATGCTCTACACAATTAACACGGTTTCCTCCGCGGACCCCTAACTATAATTTACCCTCAAATTTGTATTGCGGAAAAGAAAGCAATGAAAGAGTGATTATTTCCCTTATACATAAATACACACATTTGGCATGTCAATAATAGCCGTGTTTGTTTTCAAAACTCAAACGTTCGGTGCCATATTTCAGGAGTCAGCGCGGGCCTTGTCTGTCATGACCGGCATGCCAGTCTGGATGTTCCTCTGCACTGAGATTTTTATTAAACTTTCCCCTGCTCTGTCCCTCTCTCTTTCCATGCTATACATTTGATTAGCCCGACTCTGGAATAATACGCTGCCTCTGTACATTGTATGCTCTGACACGTTTAGATGTTTTCCATGCCCTCGGGTTGAAGCAGAGTGTGTGTGCGGGTGCGTGTTGATGCATCAGGGTGGGCCGGTCATCACGGACAGCAGCATATCTCATGACGCTGGTGAAATCTGCAGCGTGACAGGCCGAGCTCGGTTCCTGGGTGATATTTTCCCTCACACTTCATTCCAGTCTCGAGCCGCACAGCTGCTGATTTGTGAAGTTTGTGTTACTGTCTAGTATTCTTTGTGTCTGGATTGCTCATGTCTGTGTCCTTGACCATGTTGGGCACAAGCAGTCAATCATTTAGGCTTGGATCACATCGGAAAATTTTTGGCTGTGTCTTGGGCGCTCCCCTGGGTGCCAAGTTGAACATGCCTCAGGTGAAGGGTACCCAGTGTAGTCTGTGACCACTAGTGGCGCTATAGTGCACTCTAGGAACAGCAGGTCCTCGTTTTGTTCATGTACTTCCAGCATGCCATTAGCAAGGGGCGACATATTATGCACGCAAATGTGAGCAATTCAGCTTTCAAAATCTTCCAAAAGAAGTCTTTGCAAATGTCTTTTGAAATAGGAAATGTATTCAACATGTTTATTAGGCCTCAAGGATGCATACAGTATGTTTTGGTGAGGAGTTGTGAATGTAAACAAAACCAAGTGTGTTTACAAGGAAAACGGCATTGGGTACCTTTAAGTCACGCATTACATTAATGCAAAACTGTCTGTTGAAACAGGATCTATCTAGGCAGAGATGGTGAAACTCTTTCCTCTCTTGGAGGAGTTCATGTACCCACACTGTCAGATAACCATTCTCTTTCTCAGTTTTATTTTCTGCTTTGTGACTTTGGGTTAGATACTGAGAATAAATAGATAGCTTGCAAGTTGTTGTCAAACTGAACACTAGAAAAAAATCTTATCAAGGCTTTAGGACGCCTTTGTCAGACCACATCGTTTTCAAAGAGTTACAACTCACTTGCTCAAACGTCTCACAGGACGTTTATGTTGCCATAAGTGGGCAGATTAAGACTTTCATACTGAGACACACAGGCTCACACACACATGCACACAGATCAGGCCGGTCACCCAACACGGCTCTACCATGACAGGCTTATGTTTCGCCCATATTAAATGGAGCCACGGTGAATAGAAGGCTCTGCCTGTGCTGTGTGAGTGAATGAAGGAGGCCAGGGATGAGCATTGAGCCCTGATGAGGCTGAAGGCCCATTAGAGGAATGGTGTCACTCTCTCCTTAGCCGTAACCCGACCCGTTGTTAGCAGGTTTCACTAAAGGTCAGGGTACAATGGACGGCAGCGACCGCAGCGCCTCCGTAACAGCTTGTGGACGACGTTGTATTTGCCCTGAGGTCAGCTTAGCAATGTCCCTGCTGTAGGTTGGAGGGCGGGGAAGCTGCTCTCTTGATTAACATTTATAGGGAAAACCGAAGAACCTCATTTTTATGTTCTTAGCATAATTTACATGAAGTCCACTCTGTTGCAAAGGTTCATTAAACTTCCTTGTTCCACACCCAAATAACACTGTTTTCTGGCATCAACCAAAACTTTCACATCATACAAAACACTCCTCTACTTTTCTCCTTGATCTCACTTTTTTCATTCTACTCCACTAACCAGTTTATACAACTGATTGCTCGTCTTTGACCTGCCTGCCATCTCCTCACCATTTCTCTCCACCTTCACCTTCCTTCCACCTGGCCTCTCTGGCAGCTGACCGGTACATAAGAGCCATGTGTCTGGATCCCTCAGATAGTGTGACAGGTAAGTGGCTGCACAGAAGAAGGGCCCTGACGTGAGCCTCTAAGTGGCCACCAGCTCCTATTGTTGTGGCCCGTGGCAGTCAAGGCTGGGTATTGATGTCAAGGGAGCGCCGCTAACATCCTGCTAAATACCTAAATGGGATTAAGCTTGAGTACATATAGGTTACACATGATTGAACTATGCTCTCCATACTGTACAGTGGAGCACCCATACGCTTAGTGACTCTATGTACAGTAACGTGTATAGAGGATCTTGACAGGGACTCTTCCTTGTCAACCAGTCAGCCGTGTTTTCTGCAGAAGAGCAGGAGTGGATATGCGAGCGGCCTCATGAATCATGCATGTGTTAACAAATCTGTGGTGTTCATTGGCTGAGTGCTTGGGATCAGATGGGCCGAGCCGAGACGAGCTCGTTTGCAGTCACTGTCACTTATCTATGTAAAGCCCCATACACAACTCACTCATCTCGTATGCTATGCATTACGACCCATTAACCGCCACTGTGCAGCACACTCCAGTTTCGTTTGCAATTTAGATGCGACCGGCAGCCTTGAGGCAGGTGTAGAGGCGCGCCGCTGTCTTTCAAGTGGACGTGCTGCTCTTGAGCCGATGGGTTTGAACAAAGGTCTTTGGAATGACCGCGTAATTCAAGAGCCGCGGAAAAAATGCTCGCCATTATGCCACCCGTGTTCTTGAGCATCTCTCATTTTCCATGGCCCAGTGTAAGGCCCTTGTGCTCAACTTGTGGTGTGGAGTGAACTCCTCCAGCTGTGTGAGTGATCAAGGGACTTGGGGAAAGAGTGGGACGGCTCCTTTCTGAGTCACAGAGGTGCATGTATACAGAGCCCACATTGTAGCCGAATTTACCAGCCTTGCCCTCATTGATCTCATTTTTTCTGTGTGTATGTGTTTATGTGTTTGTGTGTCTGTATGCATGAGGGCGTTTGTTTATTTCCCTGTGTGTTCCTGCGCATGCCTGTGTGCTTTTGTTTGTGTGTGCATGCATTCCTGTGCTGGCGTGTGTGTGTGTGTGTGTGCCTCTGTCCTCCCTCCACAGTTCGAGGGTTGTAACAAGGCGTTCTCGCGTCTGGAGAACCTGAAGATCCACCTGAGGAGCCACACGGGAGAGAAGCCGTACCTGTGCCAGCACCCGGGCTGCCAGAAAGCCTTCAGCAACTCCAGCGACCGCGCCAAGCATCAGCGCACTCACCTGGACACGGTCAGCAGCTCAGTCTCTGCTCTTTCTCACCTCCCACTGCCTCACCAGGGTCGATTAATGTTTAACTTGTCTCAGTTGTCCTGAAAAGAGACTTGAGTATTGGGTAAAAAACTCTTGACTGTATTGCAAGAGGGATGCATGACAGGTTGGGTTGAAGAACTTTTCCCATCCAACCAGTGATTTTAATGGAAGAATTTTAATAATTAATTTAATAACTGACCTATTTAGGAACTATATTTATTGAAAAAGTTAAATATTTTACAGTAAAGCCATGAGGAGACTGTTGTATTGAAGTTGCTATGAAATAACGCATGCATGCATATGTGTGTGTGTATGCCAGAATATAAAGAATCCTGCAAATATTCTCTCTTTTGCTGATGCTTTCACACCAAGAAGAAAACCCCAGGGCCTTCCAAGCCTCAGCGCCCATTTCCATGTCTTGACAGTGTTACACTTTAATTTTCTGTCAGTCAGTGAGTGGTGTGGCGCTCTTATTCTCCCCACAGTGACTGTGACACACCACAGATCATTAAATGATCAGTTCCATTAAGCCAAGTCACAGTTTGGGCCGTAACAGACTTGGACTGGGGCTGCTAGTTCAGACAGAGCTTTGCCTGTTTCTCTAACCTGTGGAAAAGGAAAGAAAGGAAAGCCTGAGTCAGCCATCACTGCCACTCCTCCTGTGTCAGCAACGCCACCAACGTCCCACTTTATCAGTGCAGCGGAGGTGTCTGTGCTGCACTTGAGTATTTCCACTTCAGGAAACTTTACTGTTAGTCCTACATTTCAGTGTAAATATCCAACTTTTTAGTGCCACCATTTAAATATAAACACCTGCTGCTATTGTTTATCTGTGGGCTTGTTACTTGATACTTTGAAAAAACAAATGAAAAACGTGATCAGACTATGCACTTCCACCACACTTCAAACCTAAAACCTAAAAAATAAGCAATAGAAGTTAATGTGTTGAAAATGTAAGGCATCCTATCTAAAAATCAGGAAATTATAATGAAGTCATTTAAAAAAAGGCTATATATCAACTTGCAAAAAAAAAAAAAAAAAAGCAGTCCAAAAAAAAAAATGAATTGTTATTGAAAATTTTATAACACGAGAAATTTGACTGTGTAGATGAAAAACACATGCAGTTCTGTTCTCAAAAGCGTCATTATTCTGAGCCTTGAAGTTAAACAGGTTAATAATGATCCACAGTCTTCTAACTTTTACTCCAGTAATTTGTGACAGAAGGTGTCATTCTTTCAAATAGTGAATATAACTCTTCAGTAACACTTTTGACACTCCAGGAAGACTGTCACTCTGTGTGAGCACATGGGGATTCTAGTATATAACAAAATAAATCTTAGGTTGCTATTTTGGATTCAGAGTACTGCTGAGCATGTTATAAAACAGCTGGAATGAATGAAGTATGGGCTGGTGACACAAAGAACTAAGGCAGAAACTGTTCAATAAACTAACAAAAATGTTATGAAAGATTATAGAAGTAAGTTTTTTTTATAGAAGTAATATTTCACTAATATTAATATTTAAATTTCAAGAATCTTCTCCCCATGCTCCATATTGGGGTGCCACCACTGGTTATGGTACAAAGGTATATAACAGTAAATCATTCAGAATTTTTTTCTGTAGAATTGAATGAATTGAATTGAATGACTTTTTATTAGGCTATCAGTTTTCCTCAGATTCAACTGTAGAAAAGGACTTTTTCCACCACTGACCACCACCCAGTCTTTCCCCAGTTGGCCGAATACAACCAATCTGGGTCCCCGACACTTATGGCCTCGCATTAACGCCCTGCTAAGGCCTTCGCTGTGCCTGCCCAGCTGCCGGCACTGCCAAAAACACTTTAGGGAAAAATCATTTTCAAACTGTAATGATATTTATTCTAGACAGAAGTTGTGCTTTATTTTTTACTCCAGGTTCTGCACTGTATTGGGTGCACTGCTTAGCAAAACAAACATGGCGGAGATGAGTGGCGCTGCGAGCGCCTTGGAATAACAATGTGTTATTTACAGAGAAGGCCGAGGTATGGAGGCAGAACTAATAAAGACGCGTATCCCCTTACACTTTAATGGCCACCTTATATTCCTGGGGATGAAAAAAAATGCCAAGAGGGGAAAATCCCTCAATCAGCGAACTACATGCTGTATTTGCTTGGTTAATGAGAGGAATGTGAAACGATGAGGAAAGTCCATGACAGTGCAGTCACTTTTACACGTCATTTCTGTTACATTAATCTACCAACTCCCCCTCAACCCACTGCCACCAACATACACACTCACATGCAGACTGATGTTATGGAGAACCCTCAGAAAACATCAGTGAAATATAACTCTTTAGTGGTCTGTAATATGCAAATTCCTTCAAAGATAACATTCATATTTCCTTAACAGGGTAATTTTAATCAAAGAATACTCAAATGCAGCACAAGCAAATATGTATCTACTGATATCTCCTTTTGACCTTATGTAATTAAAAAAAAATTGCATAACCATCGTCAAATACTTATATTATGATGCTGTCAGTACCAGCAGAGTGGGGTTTGGCTACCATAATGGCATTAGAAAAGGGTGTAGACCAACAACCAGCAAAGTGGAACAGATTACAAACCAGCCAGCTCAAAAATCCTGAATTTGAAAAACAGTGAGGGCTGGCTGCTCTAAAATCCCCACCCTATAGACTGTGGCACATTAAAATATTTTATAATGAATCTTTTTCTTCTCTCTTTTTCCTCCTTGCACTCTTCTTCCTTACTCTTAACCTCCAATTCTGTGCTTTTCTCAGCTGAAAGGTAGGACTTTAACTTTGCCTTTATTTCCAAAAAATTCCAACACTGCTGACCTGCAATATCTGTTAATCACAGTTTTGCTTATGCACACTTTAACTTCCTTATTTCTCACTGCCTTGCTGTTGTCTGTATGCTTTTCTTCGTACAGCACAGTGAATTAGCTTGTAAACTCGGCAAAGCCCTATAAATTGATGTGAAATACATTCTCCCTCCCTGTAGAAACCGTACGCGTGTCAGATCCCTGGCTGCACCAAGCGCTACACGGACCCCAGCTCCCTACGCAAACATGTCAAGATCCACTCCGCCAAAGAGCAACAGGTGCGTAGAAAGGTAAGATAACCTGTACAAGAGCTGGAGAGAAGAGAGAGATAAGGAGAGAGGGGAAAAGAGAAAAAAGAGGAGAAGAAAAAGAGGGAGCGTTTCTCTCACTGGGTATGAAAAAAGCTACAGTCTCCTCTCTATAGAAGCTACTGTACATCTTTGGTTTGGTCAGCGTCCAGCATGATCTAAGTCATGTCAATATTGTGGGGCTACACGCTTTACAAACAGACCAGTAGGTGTAACCTTTCCTGCTCTGTTGCGTATCCTTCACAGCTCCATCTGCTTGGTTTAATTAAGGGGTTGGGAGGCCGGCGGCGAGCTTTGAAAATCATTTCCTCAACAATAGATCAGGTTTGACCACATTTCATCGTGTTCATGGTCAAAAGCCCATTCTTTCCCCGACTGGAAGAGAGTAAATACGGAGAGAATGGGCTCATTGTTGTGGAAGGGGCTGGATAGTGGCAGACTGGATGATGTGTTCCTTTGCTTAGCGTCGTAAAAGGAAACATGTGTGCTTGTAGCATTGTTAATAAGCTGTAGAGCGGAATACCCCAGTGGCCAGATGTTATGGACAAATGTCAAACAAACTCCCTCTCTAGCAGCGGCAGAGGGGAAAACTGTTAGGGGTGTCACGGCGGGGAAAACAGAGCCCCAATTACACGTGATGAATGGTTTGCAGGGCACTCAAGGATCCCCGGGACAACCTGCGCATATACATTTATTGACATATGTGAGTGTGAAATCATAACAAGGCCAATGAGCATAACACTTTCATCTGAGAATTTCATTTGGCTGTGATTTCAGTGGCCAGATGAGCAGAAAGCCTGTGAAGATCTAGGTTACTCACAGAAAAAGTTGTTATTGGCTTTCCTGATAATAAGAATATGTGTGCCAACTCACAATTAGGGGTCTAAATCACAAGTTTCATCATGATACAATATTATATCAATCCTTTGGACAACGATACAGTATTTGCTGAAATCACAAAGTCTGACACAATACCATCTAGATTCAATCAAATTCATTGGCCTGCGACTGATATAAAATGATATGCTGATTTATTACCAAGATGGGAATAAATATCCTCATTATCTTTTTCTTGGCTGCTTGCCATTATCTGCCTGGTGCTAGCACTGTTTGAAAGCTTAGGAATGACGTGCCTTTGGTTGGAAATGATGACACAGCACACAGGCCTCCCATAGGAATTTCAAAATAAAGGCGTATCTTAAAGATGATGATATGAATTGATGTTTTCACTTTGCATCAATGATATTGAATTGTTGATCACTGAATCAATATATCGATCTGGATTGATGGATTGTTACACCTCCACTCACAATGTAGACATGATAGGTAGTCCATGATGGATGAATGGATGGATGGACAGAAGGAAAAGAAGGGTTGATGATGAAGAAAAAGCTGGTTGAACATATGGATGAGACATCGTTCTTGTCAGCAGTAACCATTGCTTCTTCTTGTAAATACACTGTTTGGATGCAGCTGGATCACTAGCAATGCCTCAGCATTACAAAGTTATGACATCTTACCATTTTATAGTCTGTTGCTAAATACGCATTGGCCTGCCTGGTTGATATCACAACACAATAACAAAAATACATGATAGATGTTTGCATTTGGTTCACTGATGATCTAAACCTACATAGTTTGGATGGAAACAAGCTGGGGATGAGTGTGTACCCGATTAAGTGCATTTGTTCCTGCTGTCGTTCTGGTTCAACCACATCTCTCCATGTGCATCTATTCAAAACCTCTGAGCTCAGTCCAGTTGACGCAAACAATCCTTAATTCTCCTTGCACGCAGCACACTGTCATTTTAATAAACTATGAGGAGCAGTTTTCATAATGTGCAGAGAAGGAGTTTACGGCCTGAGCTGTCATGTGTCAATCACCGGGATCAGGTCCATTCCTATTAAAACTGTTAAAACAGGGCTCAGGTCCATTCCTGTTAAAACTGCTCAATATGATATTCAAGCCAAAGAAGATGTGCTGTCGCCCACAGCCTTAAAATCCCTTCACTTCCACCTACCTCAGAAAATCACCTATGTGCTGTGACAGTCCCTGTCCTGATGTTACCGTGACTTTCAAGCTGAATCTCCAGACAAAAGGGAAGATAGTGCTGGTGTGTACATCAGCGATTGTAACATTTTATTACAGAGCAATCCGCTGATGTATAAAGCAGAAGTCAGCTGTTCCACTGATTTATAAGCCAGATGTCCCATTACTCCAAAAGACACAGGTCTCCTTTAAGCAGCGCTGTGTGGCGTGTGATCGAATCTCCAGTTGAAATGTGTCTTCAGTTGCCCCTAATGCTGCTGGCAGAGAGAGAAACAGAAGCAATCTCGCGCTGGCTTTGAGTAGGTACAATAGTCATTCACCCAAAACATCCAAGGCCAATGCATGACTCAAAAAGGAGAGTATGATCTTTCTTCTTGTTCTCCCTCAGTGACAATTTATTCTCATTTGCTGAGTCCCTGTTTTGAATTAACATTAGAATCACATTATTGCAGAAGGAGAAACCAGAAAAAAAAAGAGTGCCACAGAGGGCCTGACTTACAAATAGGCAAAACTGAGGCTGGGTTTTGTTCTGAGGTTGGATAATCTTGCAAGCCAGATGGATTGTCTCTCTTTGTGAACATTTACAGTGAATGTGATTTCTTTTTGAACAGCACTTCCTGTGTATTTACCTGTCTTTTTGATTGACAGCTGAGGCCCTGCCCCCACCTGGAGCAGGACGTCCTGAGTGACTGTCTGTCCGTTCAGCACCTCCAGAGCTCCACTCCCTCCCAGCACCTCCACTGCCCCACCACCTCTCAACACCTCTACAACGGCAAAGATGGCCGCTCTCCTGGACTGGGCCAAGACATCTTCACAGGTGCACACTCCATTACCTTACCTGATAATTTAGCCTTTTACCCTTAAGTGGCATTAAGAATACATGACAACTTTGAAAACAGCACTGACAGCTCTCCCAACTCTCTTACCCATTACAACCAAACAAACACAATCAGTGAGGCTGCATTTTCATAGCAGAGATGAGTAAGATGGCTAATTACAACACCAATTTCTACCTTCGAAGAGCTAATACCTCATGATGCAGAATTCTGTTTTTTTGTTGACTTGAGAACAAAATGTCGTGCTCACCAGTGGCGCCATCCTCCTTAGATTATCTTGAAATGCCAGTGGGTGGGGGAGCACTGGCCAGAAAGCGTGTTTTGAAAGCCAGAAATCTCAGCATCCAAAGAAGTAATCACTGAGTCACTGCTATTGATCAGCAACCCAGCAACAACCCTGCAGGTATATTCTGGTCATTTCATGCAACGAGGCAGCAAAAATCTTCCTTATTACCCTTTCACTCTTGAGCGTAATCAAATTACGGCACTATAATCTTCCATATTTATATTACTGTAATCAACTATAATCTTTTATTGCTTTAAATATTAGCATTTTACTTGTTAGACTACTCACGGTTATTTACTTTTGGGGAAAAAGTCTTACAGCTTCTCATTTCAGTTTCTGTTCAATAGCCAGCGGCTTGACAAAAGCGTCTGTAAATAAACAGTCATCAAATCACATTAACCTTTCATCTCGTCATGCGAAAATGACAAAAATCGTCCGTAACAGCTGCAATCTGGAAGCATTTATTCATCACGCACGACTCTCCACTGTAATTTCGCTAATTGATGAATTCGATCGTCCCCAACAGTCAGCAACACAAAGGCTTGCAAATGAGAGGTAGATAAATAGACCATAACAATCTAAAAGACAGGAGAGATGCCCCACAGCGTCCCCAGTTTATGGACACATCTGTCATTGTTTGCTGCGCCTGTTCCCCATCCAGGCTCCCCATTGCTCTCAGTTATTGTTGCTGGAACGCAGCACACCGTTGACGACTGTGAACGCTCAACTTGTCTTTGAATGTTCAACGGGCCCCTGAATCTTGGCTTCTTACCCTCTGCCTCCCTTTGTTTCTGAGTGGATGTTGTTCGCTCTCTTGTTTTAAATGGTTTCTAGCCTTGAGGAGCTCTCTCGTAAGCCGGTTCCAAGGCTTACCAGGGATGCGGTGTTATTCAAGGTTAACGCCGGCAGAGATGTTGCAGATTGGTATTCATGATCTCCATTAACATGAGCTCCACTTTGTTCTGGGGCCAATGGGATGCATGGTAGAGGTTGGGCAAAGTGGGCAGCCGTCCCACCATTAACACTTGTGGAGCAGAAAATGACTCACGCTTCCAGTCAGGGCTACGCTTGTTTCCTGTTTGCTGGCTGTACGTCTGCTCTTATTCATTTAAACTACGGCTGCAGCGAGACTTACGAGAAGCCCCTCTCTGTTTTATAGAGCATAATTAGTGTGTTCCCTGATTAACCTGGGAGGAAAGAGACATCGCATTTTGAGCGGAGAGGTTTAAACATTCCTGCTGTTGTTATGCTGAGCGGCTGCTATCCCGCTCCCTCTCTTTCTCACACGCTGATGTAAGCGCTGAGGACTTACAAGCATGCACACATGTGCCACAAACTGCTCTGAACATGTTTAGCGCTTTCTCCTCTAACTCAACAAGAACTTTTTTTGGAGCCAATCCACAACTTCCACAGAACATAATCTTCCACTAAAAACACAAAAAGCACTATCAGTACCTCTCTCACTCTCTGCAACGAGCTGGCGATGAAATTGAGGCAATCACTGCCATTATTTGTCGAATGCTTTGCCGGTCTGGTAGCAGATGTTGGGGCTAAAGGGGAAACCATTTAAGGCCTGTGATTGATGATTTGGGGGTAATGAATCAAGCTTGTAACCATTTCAGAGTGCTGTCAGATCAGGCCTCGGCATGCTTCCACTTGAGAACAGCTGGGCCTGGAAACGGCAAAACCAGGAGCACCGATCTTTTCTCCTCCCTTCATCTCCTTCTGTCTTCTCCTCTCCTCGTTGGCCTAACTGCCCCAGACAGTTAGCGCACCACTCTCCCTGTGGATGCTGGGAAAGAAATCAGACGATAAAGCGAGAGGATGGAGAGAGTAGATTTACTGTGCCGGGGGATAAAGTTTAGGCTCTTAATCTCCGAACAGGACTCGGTGTCTTTCACATGCAACTCTTGACAGAACATTCAGATGTTGCTGTGATTTGCCACCAGTCTCTCTGCTGCAACATTTTTGTAGTGTTTATGGAATCAAACCACGAAGCAGAGATTGACTTGTGGACATCGGTGGCACTGATGGAAAGGTCAGATGGACTATAGTGAAGTTGTGGGGTGATATATTCAAAGACGGACAGACACACACACCAGGGTCAGAAATTCATGGGTGCTCGGGGTAAAAGGTGGGTGAAAGATGGATTGGTTGGGGACAGAGAGAGGAAAATAGCACTTTTTTCACCGTAGAGTCTGTCATGACTTTCCAGGAGTGGAAAGAAGTTAAAACAAATCTTGGTGGGACAGATGAAGTGTTTATCTGCCAATATGAAATACAAATGTACTATTTTGTAGTTAAGTTGCCCTCGAGAAGGAACAAGACTCTAATAAAAATCAGTTCAAATAATGCCTTCTCAAATAGCTTATTGCTTACCCTAATGCACACAGAAATACTTATCACTTACATAGACTATACGGACACAAACAAACACCTGGATGTACACACACTCAAACACAGATACACACAGACACACACACATTCACAAGCAGGGTATGCAGTAACCTTATTCCTCCTTTTAAATGTCCTACTGTTCAAAGTCAACACATGTAATGTTTTAGCTCATTATTGTATAATAAGAACAAACAGCTGAAAGGACAAGCCAAGCCAATCCCCGTGGCAGCACAAACAATGTACCCTAAATTATAAACAGCGCAAACACAGAACATTTTATTTTTCAAAGCTCTCTGATTGGATGGAGGTTGTCAAAACAAAATCCCGTTGCCATGAAATGGCTTTTAATTTGCTCAAAGGGAAGACGGAGAGCAGGGCCCTCGAGTTTATTTGGCACGTTTACTGAATTAACTTTGTTTGTCTTTCAGGCCTGTACACTGGCTCCAGCACCCCCCATCACGGTGCCTCGGTGGAGCTCCTCTCTCCCGCCCCCACT
>OMKZ01032315.1:2623-21675 GCA_900302535.1 Neoniphon sammara | reverse complement strand
TCCCGCCCCCACTCCAGCCTCAGCCTCCGCCACTGACCTGCCGCCACGGCAACCCCGGGACCTCAACAGCCCTCATCACCTGTCCCCGCTGGCTGCCATGGACAGCACGCGAGACGGGTGAGCCTGCCTCACATGTAAAATAGGGATGTGTTCAGCCCTAGACATACGCCACTCTCGCTCATACATTAAGTGTGGGTAAAAGGTAAATGTAAACATGTACTACTAAGTGTGCCAATCTACCAATGAGACAGCAAATGTAAACATTTCCTACTTAATGTGGCTATTCTGTCTTAAACCACAATTGAAACACAGTAACAAATCCCAAAATTAACTGTAAAATACACAGTACATCAATGTTTGTGTCTATCTAACTTAACATACATAAATCACTTAAACTTAGCAAAACTCAAACTGTTATATCTGTCGAGGATCACCTCTGATAGTATCATTATTATCACACTGGTACTGACGCTCTGTGGGTCTAGAGTGACACAGAACCGTGTCAATACAAATAAGAAATCCCTCCCCCTAATGTTTTTCACCTATTTTTCACCCATAAGTTGGGGAGAACACACATAGATCACGTTGGGTTGCGCCTCGAGGTCCCGCTGACATTCTCCCTTTGGCTGTGTTACTGGAAAGAAACCCAATTCCACAACCCTAAGACGTCTCTCGTGGGAGAGGGGCGTGCTGGTCACCACAGGGTCAACATGACACATCACCGGCTCTATTTCTGGCACTCGATGCCGTGTGCATAAGGTCCCCCATCTCTACTGGAGATGACAGTGTAAGCGCGATGACATAACGGTTTGGCCGGACATGATTCACACTCTAACGAGCAAAGCAGTGTGATAGGATCCTCTGGTGGTGTTTCTCTAATGTTTAAAAAAAAACACTCTCACCTTGTTATGTACAGTGTGTTGTTTTGGACTCAGAAGACAACCTGTGTTGCATATATCAACAGATTCATTCTCCCTGGAAATAGAAAGCATCACCAAGCAATTCATACTTATTGGGGACTCCGTGTCTGCATGTTTTTATAACATTATGCTGTATTATACAGTGTTGGGTAGTGCTGTTCTGGGTAGTAATGGAATATGTCAAACAGCATTACACTTTCTAAATGCTTTTTTTTAAACTGTCCTCATTATGTTGCCCCCCCAAAATAAACATTCTAATAGTATATACCTGAATTAAAAATGATTGAAATATTACATTATTACTTCAAAGGTGAAGATGATTTATAAAATAGCAGGAGTTCTTTATTTCCATATTTATATGTGACACAAATTAAAGTGTGTTTGTATAAAAACCTGAAATAAATTCCCTGAGCTTTTCATTTTTTACTTATTTGTTTAGTACTTTTATTCCACAAATATGGCAAAATAAATTTAGAGTAATCAGAATACCTTACTGAGATTGTAAAATCTTGTTACTAATACTGATGATGAAAATAGTAACTGTAACAAAGTGTATTTCAATATGTACACATTTCACTGGACGGCTCTATGTATCTATCTCTCTAGCTGTCTATCTCAGTGTGTGCGCGTACGTGTGTGTGTGTGTGTGTGTTTGAGTCACAGCATGTTTCCTATTAGGGCCAGTGATTTCCCCAGGGAGCCAGCAGAGCACAGTTACAGAGCCTGAGTGTCGTCAGGAGGCACAGTGTGTACTGTACTAAACAACGTGCCGAAAACCAGGGAGGTAGAAAAGGAAAACACTCTTTTACAGTTTCATAACATTGAGAAAGAGCGGACAGAATCAAGCATCATAAACCCTGTGTTACAAAAGTGATCGCGTTACATAAACATGGTTTCGTTTAACTCTGTGGTCCGCTCTTTGGGTGTCTGTGTGTGTGTGTGTGTGTGTATACATGCACAGCGTACACATATGACAGAATGAGGTTTGATGGTCTTCTTATTGTATGAGCTTGAGTGTGCATTTGTGTGATTCTGTGTGTGTGTGTGTGTGTGTGTGAGTGAGTGAGAGGAGTTTACACAAAATAATCCAGGAAACACACATGATTGCATGTGATTGGGGTGCGAGGCGCAGCGGAGCGCTCGTCTTCCAGCACAAACAGTGCAGCGGGCAGACGCGGTAAACCCGCTTGATGTAAACGTCCTAGAGCTGCTCGGAGACATCAGGTTGGCCTGGAAGCTTCTGGAAGGTGATGTGTTGTTTCAAGCCTTAAAAGCGGGAGGAGAACGCTGTCGAAATTACCGTGCGGTTTCAGGCCCTCTTTCTCAGCGGCATGCACAATTACCGGCGCTCGGACAGGAATGGAAAGTGAAAAGGACCTGTGCAGGGGATCCTGTAACAGCAGTAACAGAGGCATGGTGACATATTGGATGTGAGGCAGGGTTCTGTTCTACAGGGCGCTTGATGAGGAACATCTGAACCATGCTGTGTGTGCGCATGTGTGTGTGTGTGTGTGTGTGCACATATATATGCCTTGATGGATGCCTGCATATGTCTGTGAGTGTGTTTGTGATTCTGTGTCTATGTGTAGTATGTGTGGGTCCATGCATGTGTACTTGTGTGTGCATGTGTGCGTGTAGTTAGCGGTGAGAATCCCTAATTCCCTTACAGATGTAGCTTAAGTGCCCGTTTGACCAAATTAAGTAATCTTTCTTGTCCACGTCTGTCTTTGTTCACCTACCTAAAGTTTCTACATTTTTGTGACGTGACGACAAGATTGCATTAGGAGAATTGAAGAAATTTGCAAATTTACAAATTTCATGAAATTGAGATGCTTGACCCAAAAGCACATACACACACACATACTTTAGTGCTGTAACTCTTCATCAGACAGTAAAAGGGGGGTGGGGCAGAGAGTTAAAAAGAGATCTGTGCCAGGACCTACAACAAGCTGGGCATGAAATGTCTACTTACATTTGCCTGAAGATGGAGCATTTGATTTACATGTTTAAAGCCTTGAGTATACAGGCTGCTGCCAAAGTCAATATCAGTGCAGCACTTGTTTTTCCCAAACGGTTTAGCAGGACATTAAACATTTTGACAAAATTATCAAACTAACCTGCCTCTACTGTGGCAGCCTCTGACCTCATAGCTAAATGTGTTTACCCTGGCTCAAATGGGCCATTTAGACTTCTTTTACTTTGTAAATACCAGTGTCATTTTTCTGAGGCTAATATTAAAATATGCCAGTTAAAATACATTTGGCGATCAGCAAGGCACGCGTGCGTGTATGGCCAGCGCTAAACACTCGGGGCCTCTCTCACAGACGCGGCTGTTTCGACCATGGCGGCCTGGGCTTACAGAGAGATGGGTGGTAAATGTTGTCATTCACTGCCTCGGCCATATGTGGTTATATAATTGCAGAGGGGAGAGTCCACTGCGCTTTTCCTGCGTATTGATATTAGAGCCCCTCTGTAAATATTAGTTTGAGGTGGTTTGATACCTAGGCAGTGATTGACACAAGCTAATTGAATTAGAGTGGCGGCAGAGACAGCACAGAGCTACATTAAGAGATACAGCTCTGAAGGGGGACATTCACAGCTCGTAACTCTACACTGTCTATCTTCCAGCCATTATCATTCTCCAATGATCCAGAAAACGAGTGTCAATCTCGCAAGTGAAACAAAAACATTCAGAGTTAGTCACTCATGGCAGTAAGTGGTCAGTCAGTCATTTTGTGGTCCATATTTAATAATTTGTAGTCTTAATTTTACCTGTTTATACAAATAGTTAAAAAAGGCGATTTACTCTAAAAAATTCCTAAAGAAGGATGGTGATTAAGATGGCTCCTCCATGTTTAGAGCAGCTATCTTTCTGGGTCTAACAAAGAGCTTCCAGGGCCCCAAAATAGCCCGAGCCCCGGCTGTGCTGCTCTCACTGGGGCCTGCAGGGCTGGCTTAGCTTTAGCTTAGGTTTAGCCAGTGTGCCGTGGCCTGTCTCTCAAGAGCAGCTTTAGCTTGCTAACCAGAACCAGAAGCGTTCCCACCGTTTTGCACCAAAGAAGCCCCTACCATCCATCAGAGGGGCTTAATGGTCGGCTACAAAAAGAGAGATGAGAGGAGAGGGAGAGGGTGTTTGTGGGGAAGCGAGGGTCTGTGGAGGAGAGGATCTGATCCCTGGTCCCCAGTGGGACAGTAAGGGCAGGTGAGGGAAGACGAACGAGGAGCAGAGCAGCACTGCTCATGAATCTTCGATCTTCAGCTCTCTTTCCATCTCATCATGCCTTTATTCAGAGAGCCAAGACCATAAGGGCAGCTTTTCTTTAACACAACAAGACTCCCATCACTTGAAATTCTGGACAATCCTTGCAATCCAGTAGTGATGACTTCCATGTCCACATACCTGTTTGTGTAACAGGAATTCAAGTCATTTTGGCTGGACTGTTGTGGCCTAAGGGCAGCATAAGACTGTCCAAGTTGGAATGTACTCCTGATCTCTTGGTCTGTTACAGGGCTTCTGAAGCCAGGGTTCAGCCATGAACTCTATTTGCTGAATCAAATCTCATTCCCAGACTGATGTTAACTTTCCCATTACTCTTCATTGAGCTATTCAAGTCGGAGCCACTGAGCTGTGTCCTCTGTTACCAATGAGAAAAGACTTTTGAACAGTGAGGTCATATGACATCTTAACTCTTGCCCTTTTAAAACTTATAGTCTCCTAAATCCTCACCTTCACATCTCCCCCTAATGCTATCTTCATGCATCAGAGGTCAAAGGTCACGCCACTCTTGCGTAGCGAGCACGAGTGTCTTTTTGACCTCTTCAAGCTCTTCCCAACCCCTTGACGTTCCTGGATTTTTAAAACTTAGTTCATCACTCTGAAACTCTCTCTGAAAAACCCCCTCCACCTCCACCTCCATGAATCACAGGTCAAAGGTCAAATCACTCTCTCATAGCAGAAAGACAGGATTGGGTGGGCTGGCTGGAAAAAGTGGGTAAAGGAGAATAGTAGAGGATGGTCAGTGAAGATGAATACCAGGGGAGAAATTTATCTGGCGTATGAAAGATTCTCCTCATACCTCAAGCCTGAGTAGCTAGCTAGCTAGAGAGTAGAGAGTGGGGCTGTGGGCAGCTGGCAGTGATTAGCTTATGATTCACTTTAGCTGCACATAGAGGCTGCTTGTAAAAATATGAACAGTATAACTGTTTCCTGAGTTTGCGCTGACAGCAGCTCCTGGGGGAACGTTGCTCTCCACAGGAACACATGGCCGCACACTGGGCCTGTGCCAACCCATGGATTAGCCACGCTCGCTAACGGCTAGCTTGTCCATAGTTGAGGCTAACACAAGGTGCTACACACATGATACACTGCTGCACAGGTAGCCTTGAACGTCGAATTGAATGGTGTTCTGCAAGTACGAATCCATGAGAACAACTACATCAGAGAGTGAAAACCTCTGCCAGTGCTGAACAATTCTCCAACTTGAAGTTACACCCAAAGACATCCATATCACTTAAATTTCAAATTAAATTGACGTGTTGACCCTGCAAACCCTTGGACTTGGAATCAAGCCTCTATCCATGTTAGTTTCATAGTCATGGATAAAAAAAGATAATCCTGGCATGGTGAAAATTCCATCTCCAGATCACCACCAAAAATGTAATAAATTGTTTCTTGGCAGCTATCTGTCCACCAAATTTCAATTTCACAGACAAAACAAACCAAAAGGGACAAAAACATAACTTCATTGGCAGAAGTAACAAGACAACCCAAAACGTATCTATGTTTGCAATGTTAATCTTTATTTAAAATGACAGGAACCCAGCAAGCCCCGAGCACTGTCCAACAGCCAGCAGAAAAATGTAAAATAAATTCGCAGCTGGGAACACCAGTTTTTGAGAGTTCTTGACTTTCGTTTAAGATTTCTCTTCATCAACCAACCGCTCTCTGCAAGATGCCCTGCTTGAAGGCACTGCCTGCTCCTGAGTGCTGGGTGGTACTTCCCAGGCATGGCTCTCTCATACATGGAGAGGTAGGTCATATAGTAGGCTCCAGCCAGACCAGAAATGAGCAGTCATCTAAGGGCTCGGCTGCCTCCAGCAACACTCTGTCATCACATTCGTATAGCGCTTACTGCAAACCATATGCTTCCACAGCACAGCAGCACATAGTAACACAGCAGCAGTTTATGTGTTGGCATTCCTGATATGCAGTCATGAGAGGGTACTAAGTAGCTGTTGAATATTTGGGGAGGTGATTGGCCGACGCATTTTAAAGGCAGGTCTGTTGGCTATCTATTTGGACTTGGACCGGATTGCTGTTTCATTAAGTTAATGTCAAGTGTGCAAGCATTAAAACAGGAGTCATATTGAGTTTCTTGTTAACGTCCACATCAACATTTAAGTGTCTGAATATATACCATATGATGTAATTTGTATTATCTAAAAATGTTTTGCAGGCTTTGATTTTAATATAGTGTCCCTTGACACTGACATGAGGTGATTCTCCAGAAAAGGCAGATTATTGGTTATAATAATAATAATAATAATAATAATACGTATTGAAAAATCTAAAAATAATACACTATTCATGTCTGATGTTTGGCTTCATATTTTGTGCCACACAAGCTTGCTAAAAGCAACTTTAAAGCATTTACTCAATTTTCTTTTTCAAGTTTTTTTTTTTTTTTTTTGACAGTGAACCAGTGTTGGCCCAACTGTGATTCTAAATGGTGGAACTGTACATCTGTTGGTTATAACACACTTGCAATTAATAGCCAATTGCTTTTTATGTTCTTTCCTGTCTGAATGTGGTTTGTTGAGTGCAAAGTCTGACACTTTGATCCTGAGGCTGCAGAGGGCAAGGCAACAGGCTGCTGGGCTGGCACAATGTAGTCAAGCTGGAGACATGGACCTTAATAGCATCTTTAAAAATGTGAATAACCACAGCTTGTCCCCTAGCACAAACAAGGCTTCATTTATGAAATCAAGATCCAAAAATGCTTACAAGGACTCCTCTCCGGGCCATAGAGTCCACTAAGTCTCTAACATGTTCATGCTAATAGTCGTCCTCTCAAAAACTCATGAATGTAAACATGACTGTGCTTTCTTCTCTCTAGGCCACAATGCATGGAGTTACTGCAATGGTGGGTGGGGTGGGGAGTTGGTTTCACTCGAATGCACGCTCTGGTGTTTGTTGACTTAAGATCATAATATGTGGTAGACGGAAGATTACGTGTGGGGAGCCAAAGTTTCCACACGGCTGGACTGTTTCTTCTGTGTTTTTAAAATCACTAAGTGCTCCATTGGGTTTGTTGGATCATGTGGTTAGTGGGTCTGCATGTAGCCTCGGCTTTGATCGGGATGTCATACTGTGTGATCCATTCTGTTGAGAAATTATTCATGCAGTGTAGAAGGAATAATACATCAATGCAGAGAGCTTTACCTATATAATTACCCCTCACCCTCCTACTTCTCCTCCTCCTCCTCCAGGGTGTCGGGTCCCCTTCTGTCTCCAGGGATGAAGGGAACAGGGACGCCTCCTCCTCCACTGGAGAAACAGCACATCCACCCTCACCAAAAGTCCTATTCTCACTATCATCACCACCAGTCTGCCAATGACGGTAAGACCAACTGTCGCAAAAGCAAGTGGCAAACTCAGTTGGCTGCATGTAACCAACAGAAACCTTGGCTGAGATTTGAAGATTTGCATTGGCTTTTAAAACTACTACCCAGAACTTTTTCCAGCTTGACACGATTCAGCAATGTAATTCTTTCGCAACTCCCTATTATAGAAAATACTGTGCCATTTCATTTGAATAAATTTCAATGCACGACTCTCTGAACAACCCCGTGTCATCCTTCAAACCCTTACTGTACCACCAGACCCACATAAAAGGACTCAAGGAGAGGAAGTTGTGTCTTAGAACAGATAAAGCCCTGTGGCTCTGTCAGAGTGTTTTTAGCACAGAGGGAGATTAGAGTCGTAGAGACAGAGTGGGGAAAACCACATGCCGGAAGCCTTTTCCCTGCACTGAATTAGCCAACAAAATGCTGGCTCATGTATCCAGCTGTCTCTCAGCGCTCGAACATAGCAGGCTCAGCTGTCACTCCCGAGCCTTTTCCTAATGCCTTAAACACTGTTTTCCCTGTTAAAGATCTACGCATGGACGTCTCTCAAACCACGCTGTGGTCAGGGAGTTGCGTAAAAGCGCTCCAGGAAAGGCTGCTTTCACATTATCGTGACTCCTGCGGTCGTTTCTGAGTACAAACTGAGAGGATGGGGACAAATGCTACAAACTATACAACTGGCAGAGTTCGCACTAGCACAAATATAGCATTGTCATAATTTGCAATCCACATTAAGTTTCAACCGGATGTAGCGGATGCTGACCTTGGAAACGCAATCACCCCTAGACACTGGTGGCAGTCTCTCAACTTTTGCTTCTATTTTCTCTCCTCTTTCTCTCTCCACACTCTCCTTCCCTCGCCTAGACTACCAAGGCAGCTTTCAGAGCTGCTTCCATTTCGGAGATTCCTACAGAATGGAGCAGACGGTCAGCAGCGTCCACATCCCGGCAGATTCTCACGCCTACACGTCCCATCAGCACAATGGCTTCCACATGTCAAGTAGCAACAATGGTTCTGCAGGTGAGGCCACAATTCAGGGTCTACATTATGCAAGCACACAGCAATGCACCACCTTTGTTTCATTACTCCCTCATCTTTGCATCTGCTTCTATCACCCCCCCTTTCCACTCAAGATATATAAAAGGCAATTTAAAGTGTCATCTTGCACAAAGCTGACTATAATTACCAACTCATTGCCATAATTGCGATGATGATAAAAAGCTTGGCTAGGTATTTTTTGTAAAAGAATGCACTTTATTATGTCTACTCCAGGCTTCAGCTTGACCCAGGAGCTCCAAGGAGGAGCAGGGTGCCAGTTCTCTTCAAGCCCAGAGGAGAGCATCTTCTTCCAGGTGGGGAGCTTTGACCGCAGCCTGAGCCACATCTCCTCCGTCTACACGGAGACGTAGAGCAGAGCAGGGCACTATTTACCCCCCCCTCCCCTCGCGATTCTGCTGTCCAGCTCCTTCAGGATGCATCTTAGCCCTCTTAAATCACCTCTTTTCTAGTTCCTGTTTCCTTTTGTTGATGCAAGACGAGGATCAAATAGTATCTGCAAATAATTTTTATAGCCTGCTTTGACCTACTTAGGTGCCAGGTGCGTGGGCGAGTTTAGTCACGTGGGATAATAAAAGGAGAGACAACAATCTTCAACAAAAACAAGCAAGCATTTGTAAGTCACTATACTTACATGTGATTGATGCTGCCTGAATTGTGATGCAGACACCCATCTGATCCTCTGAGTAGGTCAGAGGTGCTATTTGTGTGTTTGTAAATGCTATTCGATTCAACTCTGCTTCACACGGATCATTACTTGATATAAACTGAGAAAGGACACAAGACAAATTAATTATGTTGGAGTCTTTCATTTTGCCCAGCCTTACTTGATTTCATACTTCATGGTAGCAACAAAGAATGGTACTGCTTAGGTTTACTACACGGACTTCAAACACTCCAAAACAACCAAATGGACTCAACAGAATTGTGCTCTCCCTCCTCTCATCTTTTGTATTTTCTCTCTAATCTACATCATTCAATCTATTTTAGACTGAAGTGTAGAAAAAATATATATATCATTTGCTGTGTTGTTTTTAGCAGTGGAAAAAAAAACATGTTTGCATTCCTTTATTTTGTTGTTGTTAAGTGTTTTTGCTTTTGGATTTATCTCTGGAGGAGGTTTGGGGCTCATCAATTATGCAATATTGCCGAGGTGAAACCAATGTACTTTATTATGTGTATAAAATGTACAGTTTGTTTAAAGCCTTCATTTGAATGTTTGTCAAGTCCCAGTTTAAGAAATAAATAATTGTACAATCACACGGTGTCTTTTTTATTTTTTAACATGAATTTGACCCTCTCCGTGAAATATATAAAAATGTAGCCAGGATTTCAATTATTCACGTCATTTATTGGCTGTATATTTCTGCAAAGTGCTTGGATAATTCATCATGAGTGACCCTCACAATATACAGTGGAATGGATATGGTGGCAAAGATCAACATGAGTAGCACCATTCCCATGGACAGCTTGTGCCCTCTAGTGGACGTTAGCAGGTACTGCTGACATAGGAAGCCCTATGCATTCACACAAGCTGTTTCTAGCTGACAGTATATTTGTCACGTTACTGATGTCAGTTCTTCAAGTAAAGCTAAAGTACGTATGATTGTGCGTACAATGTCTTATTTCTGTTTCTTCTTCCTGTTGACGTAGCTCTGGTAATAGAAGTTGCTGAAGAGGACGATGAGGCTGACGCAGTAAGCGAACACGACCACATTCATGGAGTCAGGGAAGTCGCACTCTGTGAACAGGTTGTAGCCCGTGTGTGTGATAAACAGCAGAAACTGCAGCTGGAAAGGGAGCAGAAAAAGTTCAGATGAACTCAAACTTACATTCCCAACATATGTGCACAAATTCTCGTCATCCAAAGTCAACACCGCGAGGCGAGAGCCACTCACCAGCTGCAGAGAAGTAAGGTATCGTTTCCACCAAAGGTACTTCTGCATGTGAGGGCCGAGCGCAGCCAGGCCATAGTAAGAATACATCACAATGTGGACGAAGGTGTTGACCAGGCCTATGAAGAACGCTGCACAGTGTGGGACGACAGATGAGTGCAAAAGTAATTGGGCCTGTGTTAAAAATGCACGTTATGTTTGGGGTAAAAGGATCAACTCCAGACTGTAAGGAAGGAGTTTAATTCTTGCCACAGGACATCAAGTTTTTCAGTAAATGTATTAGTTCTCAGATAAATTAATTATCAGAGTTGGTCCAATTATCAAAGTTTTATAGCTCTTCAATCACCACATCACAAAGAGGAACTTGTTTCTTTATGAATCTGAAACTTCATGCAGTACATATATACATTTCACAGGAGGGGTAGCCAGAAGCAGCACCCTTGAAGCAGGTAGAGGCTTATTGTAAAGGTAAAATGATACTGGCCTAAAAATCAGATGTCTGCCTGTCAGTGTCGCCCCCTGCTGATTTGATGGATGAAAGAAATGGATATGATTTTACTCAACTGCTTCAGATGTGGCAGAGATTTGATGTTGTTCTTGGACCAAAATTTCTCCTGCATTAGATTTCCTCGCTTTTTAATCAGTCTGCACGCTCTTGTGGGATTCTGTTACTGAATCCATGCACCCAAAACAAACCTCCTATATGATAGGACTATTCCTTGCAGCCTAACAGCCTCTAAAAATCACATGAAAAACCTGCTTCATCTGAAATCCATAAATAATTTTATTTTCATGGGTTTTAATGGACAACTTCAGAGCCACAGGGTGGTCTACATACCGTTTCAGAGGCTTTTCCACCCTGACAAATAAAATTCTGGCGTTAACACTGAATCTATGCAATTTTTTGGAATTTGTGGCATGAAACTGATAAAGAGATAATGAATATCCGCTATTGGCAGTGCCATTCGAAAAATATCCAAATGTACAGTGTCTCATTTTTTTCGGAGACTGACAAATCTTTTTTGGATTCTTAGAGCACTTCAGTGACCACATTTCACTCAGCGACTTACACTGTCCTCCGGCCACATACTTGACTCCTGCCCACCAGTTGAAGATCATGGTGCCGTGATGATAGACATGAAGGAACGTCAACTGGCTGTTCTTCTTCCTGAGGATGAAGAAGACCTGCACAGGGAGAGGAAGGGAGCGGACGGTTGCACAGTTTCAATTCGGTGACCTTAAGCTTGTGAATTTCAGTGATGTTGCAAGTGTTTTTGAAGAGGATTTTACCGTGTCACTGAGCTCTATGACCTTGGAAAAGAAAAACCACCAGCAGACATTGGCCATCTGGAGGGAGGAGAGAGAGAGCTGAGCTTATGAGGTTTTTATGTAGGGTGACATGCAAGATCACAATATCAGGTATAAAGAGACAGAATATATGAAAGCAGAAGTTAATGCACTTGTGGAGCGGTCAAGGATTGCACAATTGTTTATTTATGGGATGTTAATGTACTCCAGGTCACAATATATTGTATTTTCTGCTGAGTGTCTGGTAGTTATTTTATGGTGAAATATTTTGGTGTGATGCTCCAAATGTGGTGTGACAAACCAACTTTGCCCACAGAAACAATAAAGCTACAAATCTAAATGCATGACAGACACTTACCCTCATTGCCAATGGACTGGTGCTGTAATCAACAGGCTGACAGAGGAGGCTGTAGTTTGATAGCCAGGACGTGACCAGGAACTGGAAATATTCCAACACAGAAACAAATAAATAACAGGACAAAAAACTGTTTCAATGACTTTTTCACCACTGTGATCCAAACTTTATTCACTCAGGCAGAAACTAACAAAAAAAGGCGGAGGCCACACACAAAGCAGTACACACACACACACACACCTCATGGAACATGTAGGCAGACAGGCAGACCATGGCCAAGTTGTAAACAATGAGGAAAGCTTTGAGGTCAACGGGTTCCTTGTGTTTCATCAAGCGAGGGCCAGCCCAGACCACACAGAGGTAAACCAGGAAGATCACTAGCACCGGGACAGGCGAGTACACCAGCAGCCACGGGTCTGTCCTCTTGTCTGCAACAAAGTAAGATCTCACGTTAGGGATCTGATGGGGAAGGAGGAGATGGGTCAGGATGTTCTTCATTTGCTGACTGAGGAGCAGTGAGAAAACATTGTTTCCAGGGGTGTAGCAAGGAATTATGGGTACTGAGTTTTGGGTGCTGTCCTGACAGCGCTCATCGACAGTCATAACCAAAGTTTAATCAGTCATCTCATGTTCAAAATCTATTTAAGGAAGATAATTTTGTTTCACTCTGCCCAGGGAAAACCAAACCAAATTCCTGTCTATTATAGTTTGTCTCAGATAACATGACAGTTGAGGTTTTAAAATTTTGAGGGTTTTTATTCAGTTTGGTAAATTTTAACCAAAGCCTGTTTCAAAACAAGAGCAATGTTAAACAAGAGCATGAAAATATTTATGAATACACATTTGGACAACACAAACCCTTTTTAAAGGGACGTTCTGTCAGCTTGGGGGCCTGGGTATAGTCAGTACTCCTATTCCCCCCCACTACAGTGCCACAGGCCCTGTGTATGTCCACTAGGAAGACGACTGCACTGCACTGTAATGACATAATGTAATTTACAAAGTGCCATGTCTTATGACATGTGTTGTCAGCCTCTGCTACAAAGCAAGTCATTGTGAAGGCTTGGGCTGACCTGCAAGCTGGGAGACACATCTGCATTCCCCCACTCCCACACACTGAACAGACTGGTGCCTGTCAGCCTGTGGCTTTTGTTCTCTGCAACCATGTAGGGAACAGACATGAGTTTCCTGCACAACAGCATAACTTTCACAGCCCGTGGACCTTTTTATTACTTAGAAAGGGGGAATAAAAGGAAAAAACCCACCTCCATTTTCTACTATCCACTGGTGCAGTGCCAGGACGTTTTGCCACGCAGAAGCCATACTCAACCCGGAATCGACGTCAAATGAAAAAAAGTACTGCAGTAAACGTCCTCTGGTTAAACTTTCTCAAGAAAATCCGAAGCATTTAACCAGAAAATCTACTCACAGAGGCGCACTTTGTAAACATAAACCACAGCGACGAGGCCCCAGCTCTCGGGCAGACTTTGGATTTTGGACACAATCTGCAATCACTATCTGCAAAGCCGCGTTCAATTGGCTGGCTGCGCCTGCAGTGGAGATAATGACCCTCAGTGTGCGATCTCTCCTCGCGCTGTATAGGGAGTTTTGTCTTTGGTTACGATGAAATGAATTCACAGAGGAAAAGTGGTCTCACCAGTTGCTCCAGTCAAAAGCCCTTGAGTGGGTTTTGATTGGATGGTGAACCACAACACCGCACAAGGCGCGGCGATTCAAGACCAGCGCTTGACTTGGGCGTCCGCCTGTTGTGTGTGGACTGAGGACTACTTTGCAGAGGTGCAGTCAGCTGTTTTGTGCATTTTTATTGTGGTCAGGACAGAACTTTTGATAACTATCTTAAATATAGTCAGCAAAATGCATACTGTAATTATTTAGTTTCATTATGCAAACTACAGTAATCCCGCAATAAATTTTAGGATCCAATACAGATGTCACAGAAAAGTCCCTGTAAAAACAATATAATGATATCATGGGCTAAAAATGGCATACACTACCATAAGGTTAATAAAAAGGCACTACAGAGTACAACAGATCACTAAGTGCCTATTAAAACATTATAGGAGTAATATTCTAATTTCTTTTTTTCATTAAGGTTCCTTGTAACATTTTTCGTGGTTTCACAGTGGTCCACTATTCATCCTGTTTTGTTAAAATAATTTGATTCATTTTGTATCTATCTGAGTCGCAGTGATCACTATTGTGTGGCCCCGTGCTAAAGGCGAAATGTGGCCTTTAGGGGGATGCTTTAATAGTAAGGCACCACATGCATTATATCACATACATTATATAAAAACAATTATTTAAAGCGAGTCAGGGTTCTTCTTTAACTGTCTTGAAGAAGGAGCTGAGGTAGAGCTGTCTGGTCCCGGTATTTGCTGCACTGAGTTTGGCCTTTTTCGAGGTCTGCGGTTTCTTGTCGTTCTTCACACCAGTGGTTTTCTTCCGCTTCGCATCCTAAGTGAGACAACAACCCCGAACAAAGAGCACAGCTGACATCAGTTATTACCGCAGCGCAACCAAGAGTCATAGATACCGCGCACAAATTAGAAGAGCTTGCCTTTGAGGTTTGTTCCTCTTGACTCTCGGCAGAATCGTGAAGCTTCAGAATCTGCAGGAGAGTTGACATGTTGATCCCATTTATGGCTAATTCATATAAACTACACATGAACAGATGGGCACTCGCTCACCCCTGCTGTCATCTCTCTCACAAACAAACTGTTCAGCCAACTGCAATTTGCGCTTGTATTTTTACATTTTCTGACATACAATTTACTACTCAAGATAACCACAATATGTCTCCTTTCAATGGTATTTAAAGCTATTACTAGGCATCTTAGCGGCTCCAAATGGCACCAAGAGGTTAACTGGTTGAATTTAAAACCCCAGAAATCATGTAACATCATGTCATAAACTGCACACAGCACATATTTAACCAATCTGGCCGGTGTGTGATAATTTCTCTTAACCCGCTGAATAAATAAATAAATAAATAAATGGACATAAAGATACGAAAATATGAAAAAGAACAACCATCTAATGATGGCGCAGCTCACTTTGGACGCAGCACTCACTTGCTGCCGACACCTTCACTCATAAGTTTCTATTTGGCACTAAACTCCCGTGGACAGCAGGGATCCACACACAGTGAGTGTGTGAGCATACACAGACCTTTTTGACTCCCGTGGACACAGCAGCCTCCTGCAGGGCAGACCTGGTGAGCCACTGTGCGTTCTCAGTCCGTGTTTGTGTATCTTCACGGTCGTTCAAACGCACACTGTACACCACGTATGTCTGGTGGATGTGGGAGAAAATATGAACCACCTGCAAACATAAACAGTCAGTGAACGATCAACAACTTTGTAGAAAGAGTTTATTTGTGGATAAAGGTGTTTGTGTGATACTAAGGGTTAATATATACCACGCTCACCTCTCCAGTGTATTTGAACAGGCTTTTGTTCAGCTGGACTCCCAGCATCCTGCTGATCTCAGCACACAGCGCCCCCTTCTGCTTCATCTCTGAGTTCTCCTCCTCCAGCAGCAGGCTGGGGAACTCCCACAACCCTGCCAGCAAACCTGTCAGCACACACACTTCAGATATCATGATGCTACAAAAAGGGTTAGTAAGAGCTCAAAATGTATTGTGTTCAATGGTGTGCAATGTATAGTGTGAACAACTTCACTAGAAATAGTTTTGTTTGTGTGTATTTTATATTGAGGGTTTGTAAAGCCTCCTGAGAGTAAAATTCAAGCCCTTATAAAGCACTTTCAAGGTACCTTAACCAAAATTCCCAGACTCTCAAAGCCTTTATCATCTAAACTGTTACTTAAAATGCAATTGCAAAAAATAAAGACACAAATCCTTTGTACCCACAGCAATCAATGTATATTGTCACTTTTTTTTTTTTTTTTTTACCAGCTGTTCATATTAACTTTGATTTTAGTTTTGATTATGATTATGTAATGCTTGCTAACTTCTAGAGTTTGGGAGTGTTTCAAATATTATAATTGTGTAGATGAAACACTACATTATGTTGAAGAGTATATTTGAATTCTAGCATATTCCTAACCTTGAAAACGTTAACGGCCAAAATTAAGCATCTTCCAGACTTTCAAGACTTTTTATGAACCTTGTCTTTCCATTGAATTGAATCTGCCAACCCTGCTTTGACATGTGTACATCATGAGGAGCACAATGAAAAGTTTATTGCAACATCCTCAATGAATTTATTTATGTTTTATGTTTTACTTAAGATATCAAAAAATAACACTAAATTGAAAAATGAAAAATTGAAATGAAAAATTGATTGATTTATAGATGGTCCTGTAATCAAAGCCAAATTTTGCATTGTGAGCCACACTTCAAATTCCACTGACCTTTGTTCGGTCTCTGTGTGAGCAGGTACTCATCCTCTCCTTCCTCCACAGATCTGAGCACCATGCAGGTCAGCGTGCGCTCGATGCGGGGCGGCTTCTTTGCCGGCTTCCTTGGGAAGTTCTGAACTCCGAGCTCATCGTCCCAGGGCTCCGCGGGGCACAGCGGGCACGTTCCACCACTCGCTAGGGGGAGACGAGGAAGTGAGTAGATTATGGGATTGCTGGTGTGTAGAGTCGTGTGTAGCTCTCATGCACATACATTTAATACTCGGAATCAAATTCGATCCATGGCATAAGATTAAAAGAAAGAAGGCCTGGAACACTTACTGCAGTCCTCTATATCAGGCAGCGTTGAGGACATCCTGTCCAGCTTCCCCAAAAGTCTCTGTGAGTTTTTCTCTTGTTTGGCATAAACCTGCACATACAGATACAGATATACCATCACCTACAATATGGCTGGGCACCTAAAGGCCTCGCTTTCGCCCTGTCATCCAAGTTTTACTGATGTTAGCACTGGTTTCATTTTTATTAGTTTAAAATAGACAAGAGGTGGTATCGTGTGACAGCATGTTAAACCACATAAAATACCAAATTCTAGAGGTACATTTTATTCCTATCTTTTAGCATTATGGCCAAACTTCAGGCAGGTTTTCCATAATTGCATAGCAACAGCATGACTCATGACCACTGCTTCACACAGCTACTGGTTTAGCATTTTTTGCCTGTGTCAAGAGATGGTCTCTACCTTGCGATAAGAGCGGCAGTGAGTCTGTATGGGACACTGGCTGCAGAGCGGACTTTTAGGGGTGCAGACTCGAGCCCCCAGCTCCATCATGGCCTGGTTGAAGTCCCCTGGCCTTTCTGGGTCCACCATGGTATTGGCGAGACCCCTGAAAAGAAGACCCAAGGAAAACCCCATTCGTTGAGTGAAACATAATCTGCAGAGTGCAATTCAATGACTTTCCACAACTAAAAAGTTAAATTTCCATGACCTATGTAAATTTAATGAGGTTTTGTTCCTTAATCAAAAATTTAAACACACTTAAGATTCAGAGGTCTTTTTAAGGTTTATTATGCTGTTTTAATCTGCGAGGAAAATGAACATAACCTGAACACAATGGAAAATGGAAATGTTACGATATGGTGAATATCTGGTTACTGAAAAATTCCATGATATTCCATCCCTGTGTGGAATAGACTTTTCAAATTTCCATGACCTTCCAGAAACTCCATGACTTGTGGAAACCGGTTTTTGAAAGTGGTCCGACAAGATTTTATCATTTTATCACTAATAAATGCCAAACATGTTCGGAGTGGTGGTGTCATAATATTCAACATTTCAGTACTACTTCGACATCATACCAAGAGATGGACTTCAATAATACACTGGCATTATTTATTGTTTAAAATTCAATAATACATTTACATATATTCAATACTGTCACCAAAAGGATTCTGCATGATGAAATTCCAATTGAGCATCGTTTCCAGAGGGTTTATATATGTGTGGACTAGAAAAGTCTCAAGAAGAAGAAGGAGGACTGGAACAGACCGAGCTGATGTCTGGCTCTTAGTAGAGGACTGCGGTCAGCCAGCTGAAAACATGGCAACAGGATTAAACAGTCCACCACATCTTGATCTGAGTCCCAGTCCAACTAAACTGGTTGACATAACTGGTGCCAGAAAAGAAACATGACGCTATTTCACTCAGAAAGCTGATGAAGACAGACACCAAACCCATGTGTCAAATCCCCTGTGCTGCAGCAGCTGCAAAGGTCTCCAGGTCAAGTGTGGTCACACATTGTTTGACGGTTTTCTTCTGATATGGTATCATAGAAACGCTAAATTCTTAGATGGTAAATTTAGCATGGGCAACAAAATCAAAATCCTGGTAGTCTGACAACGCTAGTCTGGAGTTTAATCTCACCAAAGTGCCTCTGTTACAGCAGGGCTTGTGCTGTCAGCCCCGATGGCTCTCACACGGCACAGCACCCGAATCACATTGCCATCCACAGCTCCCGTAACCTAGGCAACAGGGAATTTCAGTGATAAATAACATACCAGGTGATGTGCTGTATTATGAATCGCACCTGAATCCTGGACAAGATATGCTCACATGGTTAAGATTAGGGTTAGGGTTGGATGAAGGCTTTTGCCAAGCCTGTTTTAGCGAAAAGGCAACAGACTGACAAATTTTCTGACCAATCACAGCGCTTGTGGGCGTATCTTGCTCAGAACTCCTGCAGGATTCATAATAACAGGGGAGATGCAGTTGTTAAACATGGCTTCAGAGTCTGATCGGGCTTCGGAGACACATTTTGTGTGCGTGTGTGTGTGTGTGTATGTGTGTGTGTGTGTGTGTGTATAAAGTACATTAATCCCTCAGGTACTCAACAGTTTTAAAAGCTGTATCAGTACAGCAGCTTTTTCTCGCTGTTTATTTAAATTTACTCTTATTTTATTCATTAAGCACCAACTTAGTTATGTATTAGATAA
>OMKZ01032284.1:5981-18782 GCA_900302535.1 Neoniphon sammara | reverse complement strand
TGGCTCTGCTGGCTGTGTTCTTTGCTTCAGGACTGGTAAGTTGTTCATTCACACACGCGCGCACGCACACACACACACACACACACACACACACACACACACACACACACACACACATACACATACACACACACACATGCACACACACACACACACACACACACCAATTCTAAGAGCTGCTCTTCAAAGCCTTTTTCAGATAATTTTATATGTTCAAACATCCAGGTGATAAACTGACTTTAAAGCGCTCTGGCTGACGTCTGAGCCCGGCTTTAAAAGTCATGGATGTTGGAATTTAGATTTTCATCATATCTATAAATCAGAATAAATGCAGTGCTGTTTGGGTCCTGATTCTGAAGCTCTGGATGTCGGAGCTTCTGGTGAACTCACCAGAGACTTTTATGGACTTTTAAATTCAACACGGCCACTGACCTGAACTAGTGACAGACAAAACTCGTTTTACTGTGGATTGAATCTTTCAGACAAGTGTCAAATCTCTGAAGTTGATTTTCATACTGAACTGAAATGAATATGAACAAGTGGAAAAACACATTCAAACATCTAGAGCAGTACGCTGCGACTTGGAAAATGGTTGGTAGTAATGTAAATGTGAAATGTAGTAAATGGACTAGAGCATGATTTAAAAACAAAAAAAGTTCACCTCTAATTTAGTGCAGATCACATGGATAATGTAATAGTGGATGTACACTAGATTATCTTTATTACAATAAATGTTTAAATCATAGTCATGTGTAGCATGTATTGTGCAGCAAAAGTGAAGAAAACAGGCCATCCTCCACCAGTGGTGCACCCTGTCTTTGGAAAGCTGCAAAAAACTGAAGCGGGCGTGGCCTGTGAGTAAGCGGGCGTGGCCTGATCAATGTGGGAAGTTTCTATGTTGTTCCTTAGCCCAGAACAAACCTTGTGTCAAAATGTTGTGGTGTTACTTTAATCTGTTTTGAAGTTATGTGACTTTTTATAGTAGCAACGCCCACTGCCACGCCCCCTTTTGACTGAACGGCCTGAGACGTTTATCAGGTCTTCTGATTGGCCCATGACATATCTTGTCAAAGTTTTGTGATAAAGTGTGAATCCGTTCAAAAGTAATGACACTTTGAGATTTGCCACGCCCACTGCCACGCCCCTCTTTGGCCAACGGGTGTGAAAAGTTCGACACTTCTTCCTCATCCATGACCGACATTCAAACCAAATCCAGTGGAAATCTGAGCGTCTGTTTAAAGTTATGACACTGTGTGACGAACAGACGTACGGATGCACATTGATTCATTGAAGCTAACCTTTTTGTTTTGTTTTGTTTTGTCATTTTGTAATAACAACATGTTGTTTACATTGTAGGAAGCCAATGGCACTGCTAGAATGTTCTTTGGCACAGAGAGCAACATCACTCTGCTGTCACTGAAATTCAGCTCTGATCAGTCTGCTCTGCTGCTTTTGGTTTTGTTTCTGTGTGTTTCACTGCGCTGCATTTCATGTCATGTTGTGTTGTGGTGGATTGCTGATTGTCTCTTTAAAGTCCTGTGAGACTGGGGTGAAAAACTATAGAAATAAAGCTGAATTGACTCAAACATAATTAATGTATTTTATCCTTTCAGTGTTCTGTTCTTACATCCACATGAGTCTAAGGTGGGAAAATGCTCAATTTGTTGGAAGAATATTGGTCAGTATGAGTTTTCCTTCACTCTGCACACTGGACAGCTGTGAAGCTGATTTTATTGGTGTTATCTTCCAGGGTTTGTGCTTATCTACTTTTCATTTCCTTTACAGTAGCAATAACATTCCACTGGCCTGTGTTTAACATGCTAAGCTAACTAGCTAGCTCAGCTGATCGCAGACTGTCAACAACAAACCTAGGCCGATGAGTCCATTATCGGACAACAGGCGGAGGCAAATTTACAAATGCATATGCCAGTTTTTCAAAATAATATACACGCATTTGGCCGTAGATCCAGATCTCTACCCTGATCTGTCCTTTACGGAGAGATAGGCTTCGCCAGACTCCATTCAAAAATCTGCGTCAAGTTGTTTACTGTTTCCGTGAATATCAGCTGATTCATACGACGTAAAACATGACTTTGGACATTTAACACGTCGCCACAGCCACTCTTCAGTTCGACGTATATAAAATACACAATACAACACTTATTTCACTGACATGTCAACAATATAAACTGGTAATTCCAACTACCTTCCGCCATTAATCAACATTGTGTTGTATAGTAGCCAGCAGTGAATACTAAAAACTACAACTTCATTACAAAAAGAGCTAATTGGAAGGTCGGATCTATGCCGAATGTGCCAGGAGATCAATGTCTTTCAGAAGAAGCCCCAGATTCATGTTTTAAATAGTTTGTTTTCTAACTGGTAAGCGGAACAGCGTTAAATTGACAGAATTTTGAATGGATTTTGATGCGTCAGGAGATGACTGGTGATGACGGGGCTCCGCGGGACCGGGGACTTGCTGTCGTGGCTGCTAAAGGCTGGTGAAACTTTGCATTTCACATCGGTAATTACTGAAGAAAAATGCTTAGAGCTTCCAATGAGAAGTGGTTTCACCGATAACAACATCACCACCTGGGCATGGCTTTGTCCGATAATGGAATTACGGTGTTGAGTCTAAGCGCGATGACAGGAATCAACCTCAGCAGTAAGAAAACGTACAGACAGCTTACTGAAACAAACGACAGTTAGGCGATTTTACAGAATTATTGGTTTGGCTCGTGATCGGATTTTTCTTTGCGGTTTGGGTGAAAACTGATGATGTAGACTAGAAGGCTGAAGTCTCACCCGAGCTAATAGGCACCTGTGTCCGATAATGGATCTCGGGGTGTCACGTTCTACTGAGATACCCCACTTTAAGAGAAGAGAAATGACGGACGGGGTGTCTGTCGGCGGCAGGGACACTCACCGTGTGGGACTGCAGGTTCTGGCTGGCTTCGATCACCGCCGTCAGCGGGACGGTGTCATCCAGCAGCAGCCTGCCGGGGGACGGCTTGTCCAGGAAGGACATCCCGGACTCCTGCTGTAAAACTGATCCTGAATCACTGAGGAACAAAACACGGCGGTCGATATCCAGGCGGGAGTCCGCTGAAGGGAGAGCAGGAGCGGAGAGAGACAGCTAGCTGTTAGCTTAGCCTCCCGTTTGGAGATTTCACTGTAACCAGGAAGAGAGGCTCTGCTCTGCTGTCATCGGTTTTCTTCTTCGGTGGGATTAATGGTGGTTGGTAAACAAGTTGAGGTGTTTTACCGCCGCCAACTGGCCTGGAGGGAGGACTAGCGATGGGCTGATCAACACTACCGATCCCGAGGTTTTCTTTACAGTATCGATACCAGCACCGAAAATATCAATACCATAAAAACTTCTATTCCTTTCGGAATTAAATACATTTCTACGTCATTATCAGATCATGATTTGAAATATAAAATCTATATGTATTATACTGACGGTTTTCAATTTAAGGGTTAAAGTGGGTTCAGGTTTGGCGACATCTCTGTCTCTACCAGCCTTTTCAGAAGTGATAAATGAATACAGTTACGTATAAAACTGCATGCAAAAATGTAAAAGTAAAAAAGAAAAGGGGACTTGGACAAAATCAAATTTCTGGGAAACAGACACTAAAAAATCTCCGGGCCTTTTGTATGACTGGGATTTGGAGTACCTGGGGGCTTAGATAGCTAGATAGCTGATTGCTTAGACACAAAATTGGAATGCTGATTACCTTTATAAAGATTATTTTATTTGTTCTATATTTACAAGCACAACCAATTTCAAAACGTGGGATAAGTGGTTACACTATTTTCTATGGAAGGGGAAGAAGCTGAGGATAAATATAAATTATGTATAAACATTTCCATACATGTCCATATATGGAAACACCACTACTTGTGTGTTGCTTGTGGGCGAGCTGTGGGCAGCTGAAGTGTAACAACGTAACTAACCTTTGGATGGTTGCTCTGGTGGATCAGGCGGTTGCCAGGTGATTCCAGGTAGTTGCTAGGGTGTGAGGAGGTGGTTGCTAAGTGATTAGGTGTGGCTGTAGAAGCTGAGGTAACACCTGCCGTGGCAGTAGTTGTTTGTTTTTTCTATCCCCAAATCACTGTTTACAGTCTCTATGCTTTACAGGCGCACAAGTTTACAAAAGAGTAGCAGTGGAATAAGTGTGAAGTAGTGTAAACATGAATAGAGGAATAAGTAGAATTCAAATCTTATTGTAAAAATAGAAGATGATGAATATTTGCACTTTCTTTTATTACACATAGTATGCTACTGCCGTTTTATACACTCACAGCTCAGTCTGTCTACCTGCATGCAGAGATGTATTTGTAATGAAGGACTTTTGTGTATGTTGCTGTTTGTAAGAGCTCACATTACAGATCAGATTCCTGTTCAGTTCAGAAGGAACTTGTCAGTTCAGATCCGGACAGCACAGTGGTACGTTGTTGCTGTTCTATTCTGGATCTAATTCTGTCTCTTAAATCATTTTCAAAAAATTTGGGTGTAAAAACAGCAACTTTGTCACTCAATCGTGAGGGAGGTTCATCTGAAGACAAATAAGAAAACAATGACCAAAACTCATGTTTGCTATTTCCCAAATGTTTTTTTTATTTTTTGTAGTAATTTAAATATGATGAAGCACAGCACACAGCTCACTGACATTAAAACCATTGTTTTGACTCACTGACGTCTCAGCTGAAGTCACATCTGGGGCTCACTGCATCATAACATGCTGTACACCAATAGTCTTCAATGTATTTTCACTGTATTTTTATCTATCTCATCCTTTGCTAATGCAATGATACATTTGTTATGGGAAAATCTCTCATTTCACCTTCTGATCTCGTCTCATTTCTGGAGCAGTTTGCCCAACAGCCAAAACTGTCATGAACCACTTCTACTGTCTCTGATGGTTCAAACCCGAAAATTACAAACTGAACCAAACTAAATTTGGTAGTGAATCAATGTATGTTTCTGGATATAAGTTCTTTTAAGGATATAATATCTTTTATTTATACAGCACTTCATCACAGCCTCTCTCAAATGACTTTACAAACAACAAATAAAACCAAATGATGAAACACAACAAGAAAATAAAAACAAAGCGCAAGATACAAAACACAAAGTTCTCTAGCCTTCCTCTCCTACATAGCCTTGGCTACCCAGCACCAGCCTTAGACAACCCAACCTTAGACCCTCAGTCCATGCAAAGAAAAATAAATAAATAAATAAATAAATAAATGAGGATGAAACCTTGATTGATGAAACCTGAGTGGTTATTGAGTGTAATGCTTATGTAAATTTTGGTATCATCAGCATCGCACCAAAATTTGACATAATTTCTATAAATACTTTCATCAAGATATAGCATGTAAATATAGAACAGCAACGGGCCTAGCAATGAGCTTTGAGGTACACCAAAGTTACATTCAGAGCTTAGCAGATGATGATGAGTGAGACATGCAGCATTTTATCAGATAAGTAAAACTTCAACTATGAAAACCCACGCCCACAAATACCAGAGAATCACTAGGCGATTAAGAGGTATATTGCTTTGTACAGTGTAACAGATTATTTATTAGCATTAGCATGTGTTAGCACAAATATGTTCACAAAAGTGTATTTGAAAATCTTACAGGAAATATCATTTCAAAACAGAGAGGGTTCAGGCCAAGCTTTTGTTCAGAGTGACGCAGAGGTCAGGGGTCATTTTCGGTCTGAAGTTGGCAGGGAAGTGTTTGTAACCATGGAGACGACCTGAGAAGAAAAACAGATTCTTGGTCACCAGGAACTCCGCCCATAGGGCATGGCCATATCAGAGTTTGCCTACCAAATTAATTTTGAGCTTGGTGACAAACAAGACTATTTTGTTGTGAGACAGGACATCTGAAGAGGGTGTCACTGTTATCTAATTAGTGGCTTTGTTGGAGCCAAGCTAGCTTAGCATCATGCTTGAAAAGCAAAAATAAAAATATGGAACTTTGCGTTTTGTACGTATGCTTTCTTGACTGAAGGGCATGTTGACTGGGATGTCAGTCATTAGTTTTCAAACTTTAACAAAGTTAAATGCTTAACTGTGACACCAACAAGCCTGTAGATATAATTCCTAGCCATAGATAGTTGTCTATTAGCTACTAGCATGTTAGTTAGCTACCACAACCTGCATTAAAAAAAATCTTGCAAATCACTGTGTGGACAAATACATCATATGTCCTGTCTCAGGCTGACTGAAGCCAAACTGCATCTCTGCTTTGCTTAATTTTATTCTCTCCCACAGCAGTAAAACTGAACATGACAGTGGCACAAATTAAACAATCCTCCATGTTGGATTTTCCTTCAGAGGTCATTGTAGGTAAAGCAGCATTTCTATTGGTCAGCTGGCTGGACTACAAGATCAAACAGGAGGGTGCACCTAACTTTTACATCTCTACATTGGCTACCTGTGTGTTTTAGAATTAATATTAAGATTTTAGCGACTACTTTTCAAGTGCGTAAGGGTTTAACTCCTGACTATATTGCTGATTTTCTGACCCTACGTGAACCTGAGTGCAGCCTGAAATCATCTGGTACTGAGTTCCAGACCGGGTCTGTAACATCACCGCAGTGCTTATGAAGGACCAGCTGGAGGAGATCAGGCTCGCTAGCTCATTAAATGTCTTTCAAAAAGAGCATTTTTAGACTTACTCTTAATACATAGTGTTTTTCAGCATTCTACTTCAGTTCTGTTTCTGCTCTGCATTCCTTTGCTTTGCTTTTATTTTTTTGTATTTGGTTATGTAACTTTATTGGTTGTATATTTTCTTGTTCTGGTCTTTCTGTAAAGCCCCCTGGTTGCCGGTTTTTGGAGAATGCTATATAAATAAAAATTTGTCATCATTTATTATTGTTGTTGTTCTCAGGTCATAGTTCACATATTGTTCATAGATCATAGCTGTGAATCTTCCCTTTAAAATTTTCCCTCTCTATGGTTTTCAGTGGAAGTGAAGGAAAGGAAAACCACAACAAACTGTGAGGCACTGTGTACAGAGTGTGACCAGGGCTTTGTCTAATGGGTCACCAGGACGTCTGAGATCTGATTGGTCACCGAGAACTCCGCCCTTACCTAATTGGTCACCCAGACTGCTGTCCTTGTCTAATTGGTCCAGGCCATGGTGATGAGGGGAGGGTTTTGGTCTTCATATTTAGACCTGGGTGAGCGTCTGCGGCGCCGGGCAGCAGGTCCATCACAGTGCTGGGAGAGGAAGGTCAGACACAGAGAGTTTAGGGTGAGGCGGAACAAGGTTGTATTTGTGAGTATGAGTTCACCAGGCTTACTGGGGCGCAGGCTTTGCCCCGCTCGGTGCACAGCCTCAGTTTGCAGTGCAGGTAGACGTCGCCGGTTTTCCCAGAGAACTGGAACATGTTGAAGGAGAAGTAGTTGGATGTTCCTTGTCCATTCTTCTCCACCTTCACTGTCGGGTCCGCAGGGTTCGCACAGCTGCTCAGAAACAGGGGGTGACGTTACCATTTACACCAGTGCAACAGCCTACTGGGTAAAAGGATTGGCCAGTAACAACAAAGTCACAAGTTTGATGCCCAAACTCATTTTGTCCTGTCTTTGAAACAGACTCTGGCTCACTGGTCTGAGACATGTGCCATGTAAGTGAGATGTTTGGGTTTGAATAAATCTCTCTGGTAAGGGCTACAATCACATGTTAGGTAGGACTGAACAATATGGTAAAAAAATCATGTTGTAATTATTTTGACATATTGAGATTGTGATATGACTTGTGATTTTAGAGCAAATGATAATTATTACATCATAATTTTCAGTAAAAAAAAAAAACTAGTAAAGGCCAGAGCATCTCTGCAGCACCACAGCACTTCATTTATAAAGCTGCTTTGTCACATTTTACCTTCATCAAAACATTGCGCCTTTTGCGATTTTGATACTGCACTTGGACATTGATTTTTCAATCATATTATTTTGTTGAATTGTTCAGCCCTCATGCTAGACCTTAGCAATGTTTCCCAGGTGTGAAAGAGGCTTCAGAATTACCAAAGGTCAGAGATTAGATTCATGCAACAGACTCACAGCTGGAGATGAGTATCAGCTAAATGTGAATGGGATGTGAATACACTTCACTGTATTTACAGCCTGTGTTCACAGACAGGCCACCTCTGTTTGTTCCTCACCCTTTAATGATGAGGTCGTGTCTCAGGCTCCCATTGGACGATGGCTGGTCGGTCGCCCAGCAGGATTCAGTCACCACGGCAACCCTGTTGTCCTCCAGCCCTTCTGTCTTTAGCTCCACCCAAATCCTCTGGTCCAGCGGGATCTCGGTGCTGGAGGTGATGGCATTCTTGCGCTCGGGATTGGTGTAGATGTTCATGATCAGAGAGTAACTCACTGGTCCAGAAACCATCTGCTGTTTCACCGGGCTGCAGAACACACACACACACACACACACACACACTTCAGACATCTGACTTTGGCTTCAGCACGAAAACAACCGCATTAAAGGGTGTGAACACACAGAGCTTATATTAACTGCCACTTCCCATCAGGATGTATGGAAGCGGATGGGAAGTGACTGCTTTACAGCTGCTTCTTAAAAGCTCTGGACAATGCGTTTTGGCGGATGAAAACAGCTGGTTTTTAGTTTTTATTTTTTTCAAGAGAAAGCACTTTGACGTCAACTGCTTTTTTTTTAAATCAAGCAACCAATCACTATGAAGAATGTCAGGAATGAGCAGACACGACAGATACCAAACAAGATGGAAATGGAGCAAAAAAAGTTTTGGGAATATCTGGTAAGTGTTTCAAAAAAACTTTCTACTTTTTTGCTGCTAGAAATGCCGTTAACGTTACCTGATAACGTTACTTCAGCCTTCAGTGTTGCCTCTAAACCGAGGAAACAATGTTTACCTATGACGCTCCACCCTCTGGCACCAAAAAAACAGTCTCAGTGCTTTAAAAAAATAAAAAATAAATAAAAATGTAAAAAAAACAAACAAACAAAAAAAAAAACATCACTCTGTGTTTGCACTCTAATGGGGCAGTCACATTAGCACTAAGCCCAGACAGAAATTCTTTGCGTCTCCCATACACATCAATTAAAAACCCATGCGAAAACAATTTGTCGCATCCAGTGGCAGAAAAATATCGCACCGCCCACACACGTATGCAAAGGTCAGAGTTCACATTTGTTGAACTTTCCTTTCTTTAGACCAGCATAACGTTGTCCTGAATTCAAAACACGTTAACAAATAACAATCGTCTGTTTTATGTGACATCATCGCTGAGCATGTTATTGGTACCTGCACGCTGCAACAAGAGTCGACAGTTTGAAACAGTTTTCATACAGCTGCTGTTTGTGGAAGTCACTTATCAACATATGGTTCTACACTAAGAACCACAAAGGCACGCACACACACACACACACACACACACACACCTTTGTTGGGGTTTGATGGTCTTGCTGTTCATTATTTCTGGCTGAGTGTAGAAACACAAGAAGCCAATCTCCACTTTGTTTTGGCGAGTGATCGTGTCAGACGCGCCTTTTCCCTGCATCTGGACGGCGTTCCTGTACAGCAGGTGGGTGTCATTTACCTGCGTGGCAATGGGAATTCAGACGTTACTGCACAACAATTTTTTAGGGCACAGAAAACTGAAATTGGTTGCTTTTAATTTACATTTCAGACTCATGCTGAGTAGAAAAAAACTTCAATTCTACATCAAGAGCAGCAAGGCGGTCAAGCTTCAGAGTTCCCTGTGTTGCTGCGGTCAGTGAACGGTCAAACAAGAGTGCAGGAGCGGCTAAGACATGAGGGATTTTTTAAAGTGTGCCGAGTCAAAATAATACATAGCTGTTGTTTTTTGTTTGTTTGTTTTTTTGTACTTTGTCTTGTTGGCCAAATTAGCTGTTTAATAGTGAGAGCACAGACACCACAATCATCCATGTGTCCCTGTTACATCTTTGCTTCATGCTAACATGTTAGCCTAGCATGGGTCACGACAGTCATCTTAGAAGTGAGAACATGAGGACTCATATTATTGTTACAGCTAAAGAATTTAAAATGACATACAAGTCTCGCATAAGAGATTAGCAAAATTGACATAAAATAATTAATTATTGAAGCAGAAACGTCATGATGTCACCAGAGCTGACAGGGTTCATCCTCTGAGGAGCATGAATGTGCTCATCAATGAAATGGCAATCTACCCAATTGATTTCAAGATCTGCAAAACACTATCAGCATATTACTGAAATGTCCTCTTACTTTGGATAAAGCTAGTAGCCTGTCATCACTCAACATGAGGACTGGTAAAGTCTTAAAGGAATACTCCAACATTTTGGGCAAAATCCCCTTTTTCCAACTTACCCAGACTGAGACAAGATGTTTGATACCATTTTCACCTTTGTACGTCCACTGGTTTGGTTCCTATGGGTAGCATATCATGTTAGCTTAGCATAAAGACTTGAAGTCTACAGGAGTCATTAGCCTAGCTCCATCAAAGTGAAAAAATAAACCTTACAGCAACTCTGCAGCTGTCTTATTTACACAGTGTATCATGTGTGTTTGAAATACATATGCACGGAGCTAGGCTAATGACTCCTGTAGACTTCAAGTCTTTATGCTAAGCTAACACAAAATGCTAACCATAAGAACCGAACCAGTGGACGTACAGAGGTGAAAATGGTATCAAACATCTTGTCTCAAATGTCCAAAATGTTGGAGTATTCCTTTAACAACCAATGGGACAACCTCCCAGAAACCCGATGCATTGTTTGAAGTAGAGGAGACACCCACCGTGACCACGGTGCCACAGCTGCTGTTCCTCATGTCGTAGCTGAATGTCACCATGTGGGTGACGTTGTCGATCGTGCCTCTGCAGGTCTGGTCGTTGAGGTGTAAGACGGAAGGGTCGATATTTTGTTCCTCCAGGAAGCAGCCAGGCAGGGACAGCGAGGCGTGGTGCTGCTCACAGACCGTCTGCTCGCCTGGACGCCGCCAGGACCGACAAGAGTTGACCACAACAATTTAAAAACATTCTGATTTTCTGCTGAATACTGCAACTGAGATATGTGCTAACCTCAGATTCTAGAGTGTTATGAATATCCAAAAAGTTTTTTAAGGCAAATAAAAAACCTCATCTTGGGGATCAGTTCAAATCTAATGAAAGATATCTTCAGAGAGTGATGAACTGACCTGGATTCTCTTCAACAGAACCACAGTAACATCTTTTTTTTAGATGTCTGAAATACTGAAATATAACAATCATCGTCTCTTGGGATTTGGAGAACGCTGTAGTCCATAACACCAGCCAGAGGAACTAGCCTCTAAACGTGCTGCCTGCAGTGTTTTCATCAGGTTCTTGTTGAGCTGCCATGTCTGACGTACCTGAGGCTGGAACCTCCACAGACCAGCTGCTGCTCCTCCTGACACCGGCTTTCACAGCAGCTGCTTTGACTGGAAGATTGAAAGGTTCGGCACAGATGTGATTTGTCTGAAACTAACTCTTAACTTACCAAAGCTGCTTCCTGACTTGAACGTGGAGGTGAAAAGGGCGCGGCAGAGGCAGGTGTTCCCGGATCCAGGGCTGCCCGTCGCCTCGCCGCAGAACTCATGGGAGGCGCAGAACTTGTCCTGGCAGAAGGCCTTCGGAGAAGCAGCTGCAGACATGAAGGGAGGCAGGTGGAGAAGGTTAAATCAGGCTGGAGATGACTGTAAGCATCTTCACATCTGGCTTGATGACAACTTGTCTTCCAAAACCCATGAGGACAGTTTAATTAAAAAGCTGAGGGTGAAACATGGTGATCTTTATAGAAATGAGTTGTTTCCTGATGTCCTGCTGTTTCTGTCCCAACTTGATTATGAGGATGTGATTTAAAACCAAACTGCCCCGTCTGTCAGAGTTTCATCTTTTCTGATTTTTACAAATGTCCCTCAGCCTTACAGCATTGGGCCTTTTCCCTCCAGCCGGTCAGCGGGTCGTTGCTGTGGCTCCTGCAGGTCCGGGCGTAGGCCTCCATCAGCTGGCAGACGACGTCGTCCACAGCAGGGTATCTGCACATGGTGTCTGCACAGGCCGAGATGTAGGGCTCCGGGCTGATGTGCCTGTTACAGGCAGTGAAGGGCTCCTGCCTCAGCAGGTTACACCTGACAGGGAGACAGGAGACGGATGATGAAGTCCTGCTGGTGATTTAAATGATGCCATAAAAAACACAGTAAAGGGATTTTTACCAACCAATCAGAGAACGGATTTGAAAATTTTACGACTTCTCTACAAATCAGTCAAATCTCTCTGACATGTTTGTGTCATCTGAAGCTTCAGGACTCTGAGGTCATGGTGGATCTGGTCTGCTGTCAGAACAAAACCTGGTGAGGAAGAGTTCTGTCATCATGCAGCACGGACTGGAATAAAACCTCCCAACACTGTTTTTAAATCCAAACTCCAGACTGTCATGTCCTGCTCTGCTGGGGAATCAAACTTTTGTGTCTGAATCGCCTTGTACTTTGCACTTTTTACATTTTAAATCTGTATTTTAATTATCCTGCTCAGCACTTTGAATTGCTGCTGTGCTTTTGCACTTTCTAAATGTGCTGCATAAATCAACCTGCCTCGGCCTCAGAACAAGACTGTGATATGTTTCATGGTTTTTATGGCTGGACGCTTCCAGAACTTCCTGCTGAACTTCTCTGGATGCATCCTTCATCTAATCTAACCCATCACTGGTGATGGGAGGGGTGAGACTGATAATTACAACACACACACACACACACACACACACACACACATA
>OMKZ01032282.1:10024-24245 GCA_900302535.1 Neoniphon sammara | reverse complement strand
CCTTGGAGAATATCATATCTGGACCTTTCAGCAGCTCACTAGTGAAGACAAATTGCCAGCTTGTTTGGAGGGGGGCCTCCTGAGAGTGATTCATATTAATGGCTAGCTGGCAGTGCAGAGCCGGCTGCATATGCAAACTCCATTAGCAGGTTAGGCTGGAGTGTGTGACCTGGCAGTGCCACTGTGAGCTACACACACTGGAGTGGGCGGTGTGTGTGTGTGTGTGTGTAAGGAGGTGGGTGGATGGGGGTGCTGTATTTAGAAAGGGCTGCAGGTGCACGAGAACTTGTGTGTATGTGTGTGTAGCAGCTGGACTGATATATCACTTTGACAATACATGAGGCTCATATTGGTGTTTTATTAAGAAGCGGATACGGTCCAGTCAGTGTCATCCATCTCTGATGGTGATGATGATGGAGTGTGTAGTTTGACTGATTACATATTTATTGCAGAATTGATCAATACTACACTGGTTGCCTGGGGGAAGACCTGACTCCCCTGAGACATTTCGATCAAACTCAAAAGTGTGCATGAATATGTTGTTATATATGCAGAATTTTAGTGTCTTGTGGTCTAAATTGTGTTTCAGAGGTTTCCTTCTCTGGCAAGAATACAATTCTGGGGGAAACACTGAATTCTTGTAAATTCAGTGTTTTAGTTGAAAATGATCAAAAATCCAATGTATTGGATACTGACACAAAGTAATGACTATTAGCAGCTTTAGAAATATCAGTCTAAGCCCTCAAAAAGCCATATTTGTCAAACCCTAGTGTGTTGTCAGAGTGTGTGCATGCAATGACAGATATTCACAGATTAAAAGCTACATGCCTACACTCACACACAAACACTCACAGATGTGGACAGACAGTGTTTGACAGACCGTGCTTGGCCGGCCGCCGAACTGCAGCCTGGCCCACTCTCCATTCTTTCCCTCCCCTTTCTCTCTCTCCGTCCTTTTCTCCATCCTCCAGTCTGATCAATCCTCTTTATAGATTTCTCATTTTCATCCATCTTGCAGAATGTGCTTTCCTCCCATTTCGGGTCTTACAACAAATACCTTTGAATACCTCCTCTTCTCTGCTGCCAAATCCTCCCTATTCCTGCTGCCCCCTCAAAACACAACCACCAGCATCACTTGAAATGAACTTCTCCCCAAAAAAAAAGGAAAGAAAGGAAGAAAGAAAGAAAACAACTCATCACCGAAAGCTAATTGAGAATATGCAGTGGAACATGTAATCGGCATTTTTTTTAATCTATTTACAAAAGCTGTAAACACTAACGCAACTCTGCTGTCAGGGTAGATTACAGCATGATGGGAATGCGAGCGTGAAATCTGCTGCAGCTGCCCATGGCTGCTGGATCAGAGAGATAGAGAGCGAGAGAGAGAGTGGGAGGGAGAGACTGAAATCCATCAGACCCAGTCACAGGTTGACCTTTGGCCCTGTGTACCTGACTATGAGGACAACAGTCTTTCCCTCCTGTTCTCTATCTTGTCAGCCTTTGCTGACATAAACTTGCTGTATTGTGCTGTCTCTGTCCCTCTGTCTCCATGAGTTACCGTCTCCTTCTCCTGCTTATCCCTTTACACTCTCTTTCTCTCTCTCTAACCTATATTTCTTTAATACCTAAGGTAAATGTGCATTTCAACTGCATAACTGCACGACAGAGTGGATTTATGAACTTTATTGATATGGTGGCCATAGATAATTTATGTCACATTCAGGGTAGGAAACCATATTTTAACATGCAACATAATTATCCCTCATTATCGCTATGAGATGGCATAGCTGGAGGCTAAATTAACCAAGATGGTCCAAATCAAAGGCTACAGCAAACTGACTGAAGGGAATACATGCTGCGTTAATTTAATCTCGAAACATGTTAAAAACAAGTCCCGACTTGTTAAAAAATTAACAGTCATCACACTTGGCATTACAAGTTGGAAATTCAGGTATCGTTTCAGAGCTCCATTATCACCAAGTTATGTCAGAGTACATAAAAATGGCAGGAAACAAATAGCCTTTTGTTATTTATCGGGAGAACTGAATCAATATAAGAGTGTTTATTCACTAGTTAAGCAAATACTGCTGCATACACTTTTGATATTCTGACTTGAGGAAAATGCTGAGCGCAATAGAGCTGCGAGGTGGGTGGAGCCACAGGTTCTGGAAGTATTTTTACACCCGTGTGGGCAGTTGTGTAAGTGGGGGTATTGTTTTTGGTCCTGTCCGTCTATGTATATGTGTGTGTGTGTGTGTGTGTGTGTGTGTAACATAACTCAAACAGTTTTGATCCGATTTGGACCAAACTTGGTGGAAGTGTTAAGGGTCAGGAAAGGAAAACTGATTCTCCTGATCACGTGACCTTTGACCTTCAGTGACTGTGACAGGTTGAACTGATGGAAAAATTTTTCACATATCATTGGTCATATAAAATTTCACTGTCAAACATGCAACGAGCAGGTGTTGCCCCTTCTAGCATTATATTGTATTCCAGATTGGTGACTGCTATGAGGAATAAAATCTGCTGACATGATCGAAAAATGTCTGTATATTGTCGGCTCAAAGCTAAGAAGCTCAACTCCACCAGAGTGCGCAACAGAATTGTGTGTTCCGCGATAGGCTGTTTCTTGAGGCATAGCTCTGTAGGACTCATAGTAGACTTATCTTCTGAAGTTTTTATGTACACAGTCTTGTACCTTTTACTTTTTTTCAATGAACCGGAATTATTGCAGTGCAGAAGTTATTTGTTGCACTGATAATTCAACCAGGAGAGTTTCATGCCCATCCACATATTAGAAATGCTCAAACAGACTGTCATGCAACACTGCAATAGGGAAAATGAATGGGATTTTACTTCTGGACCCCTGGCTGCCCAATATAACCACACCCACTTCGCAAAACTGTTACCGCAGGTTGAAAATGTAGGTTGTAAATTCCAAGCTCTGAGTTGAAATGAATGCATCAATAATATTAGCTAATGCAGCAGTTAGCTACCTCATTTATAATCATTTCAAAAGAAACTAGGTCAAACGATTCCAGCAACAATTAGTTTTAACAGTGAGAGCTTTAACCAGCTAACGTCACCTATCGTCAGAGTTAGCTAGCAGACCCAGCTAACATAACCACTGTCAAAGAAGCCCCACTTAGGATATGAAGCACCACCTTGGCAATGTCAGATAGACCACATTTCGAATGTCTTATCATTTAATCAGTGTGATAAATATTTAGTGTAGCCAGTTAATATTGGTCCTTAAAGGTCCACTAAGTCATCTTCCCCAAATCTCTTCTCTTCTTTTTGGGTCTGACTGCTTCAGACCCTGCTGCATAATGATGGTCTTCCATTATTTCGTAGATCCAGATTGAAATGTGGTGGACCTGACGCGGAAACAGCAGTAACGAGGCACAGGAATCCAGACAGGATACACGGCAGCAGCTCCAGCCAATGATCGCAAAGCTCATCTTCTTCTGCGAACGTTAGTTAGTTGTTTTACAGAGTCGTGGCCCGCGACATGTAGAATAAAATATGAATAAAATAGCTCCGTTTCATCATATAAAGCAATTTGACTCCTCATCTCATGCGAGTGTACATAATTTGTGATTATTCATTTTTATTATTTTTGTTATTTTTTGTCTACAAATGACTTAGTAGACCTTTAATGCTCCTCTGGTGTGATTTTTTTTTCAGTTATGGCTTCCAAATACATTTCTGGCGATTCCTGCCTAATATTTTATAAAATTTTTGTAATATTTTATCTGCTGTTCCTGGTCCCGAGTTGACTGAGACTTCATGTGGTACTAATGCTGTTGCTGTTGTTAGGGGTTCGATTCCTAGTAGGAACCTCCGACATTGAACATGTACGCATGCATGGCACTGTAAGGTGCTTTGGATAAAAGCCTCCACCAACGGGCACATTAATGTAGTGTCTTGTGAATTACCGTGACGGTCTTGATGCGACCACTGCCTCTGGTGCAGGTCCAGCCGGATCGGTTGAACAGGAGACCGCAGACCTCGCCCTCCATGCAAGGCGCCATCTCACACCACTGCCGGCTTCGGACAATTCGCGCTGAGGGGTTAAAAACAGAGGGCAAACGGGCAAATTAGACAGACATGTTTCCAAAATGTCAGCTTTTCAGCAACTACAAAACTGTTTGATGCCAGGTCCACCATGTCCATGTGCTGATGTATCTAAGAAACTGTAGGATTTTCATTTGGTCCTTGATCAACAGTCATGTCTGACATGCCTATGGTGCTGTAGTAATCGTTACAGGCCAGTTCATGCTCCTGCTGCTGATGGATTTTTCCTCCTCACAGTTATCTACAATTCAAAATGCTTCTAAAGCATTTTAGTAGCTAGTAAAAGATCTATTTCAAGGTTCGTGATAGAGTTCCTGATGTCATTCTACAACGTTAGATTGCTGGATTTATGACATTAAATTATTGGATTTAGGCTGTGCTTAAAAGCACAACCTAATCCATTGTTGAGGAATTTAGTAGTAGTAGAAGTTATTATTCACTGAAAGTCAAAATTTTGCAACATTGGGTATGTCCACTGTTTGCCTTAATCACAGTTTACACTCAATTCTACATTTTTGTTGAATTTGAGAATCCACAACTCTTTGAGAGTATTCTAGAGTGTCTTGTGATGTTACAGTATCTTTTTCCTTTTCCCTTTGCAAATGTTCCCAAAGAGGTTCAGTGGGATTGGCGTCTGGTGATTGTGCAGGGAAACTCAGGAAGTCAGCACTCCTTGCTCTTTTTTGGACTTCAAATAGGCCTGCCATAGCTTTGATGCATGTTTAGTGTCAGTGTCCTGCTGGAAACTGAATGCTCTTCCTCACAACTATAAGTCACAAGGGATAGCATACCTCTGCAGAATGGAGCAACACGTCTCTTTGGTCAGTATGAACTTGATCCTGTGCAAGTCACCAACTCCAGAAGAGATGAAACATTCACACCGCCATGTCTGACTGTAGGTTTTAGGCACTAACTTTAGTCACACTAACCATGCAGTTGTCGCCTCACAATATTTGATTCATCCATAAACAAGACCTTTGTCCACTCTTCATCAGTGAAATTTTGATATTGTTTGGCCCATGCAAAACATGTGTGTCTTTGAAGAAGGGCTGCTCCCATTAGGACCACAGTTTGCCAATCGTCTTTTAACTGTGCTTTTACTAACTGGAGTAGGGCATTCTTTGCTCAGCTGGCTTTGTATCTTGGATGCAGATGCTGTTCTGTCTCATTATTGTGTTAGTCTAACATCCAGGACCTCACATGCTGTGGTCTCTTCAGGTCTGCCTGGTCTTGCTTTGGATGAAAATAACTTGATGTGTGAAAATCTTTCCACTCCAGCATGTGTTGTACTGCCACTTAAAAAATGTTTCATTTAGCTGCAACTTGGCTCTGGGATAGTTTTTCTGCACTCAGGAGGACAATTTGGCCACAAACTGCTTTACAAACCTCTTCTGACATTGTTACATAAAAAATGGAAAACATTTTTCAATTGGAAGTCCTTTTTCAAAGTTGAAGCACTAGCAGCAGTGACAATAACATTAACTCAGTCAATACCTGGCATGAGTTATTAAAGACCAAAGCAATTCACACTATGTAGTACTATGAGCATGCATGCATTATTAATCTTTTAATGAAATATTTGGTGTGACAACAATAACAATTTGAGAAAACCTTACAAAAATGGTGTGCCAGCAAATTTCAAACAAGCATTTTTCAAACACCGAAGAACACCACATTTTTGTAAAATGTGGTATATAAGAAAATTTATGTTACCTTTACCTCTCATATATAGCAAAGTAATGCGACAGTAACTGAACATAATTAGAGTACATTAGATACATTTGGGTAATCCTTTGTATTAAGTTACATTTTTGATGATGTAACTAATACTGTACCAGTTCCTGATGTCATTAATAACTGTACTGGAATGCATTAAAGTAACCTAACAAACCATGAATAGAGATAGACAATAAATTACAGGAGGAAGGTAATAAAAAACTGCTTGGTTTTCAATCTCATGAAAGTTGTCTGTTATAGACATGCGGCTGTTGGAGTTACAGCCATCAATACTCTCACTCTCTCTTCTCTGCAATCCGTCTGCATGATGTTGAATTAGCATTCGCCTGCAGTCGACACCGATAAGCACTGATTGTTCTTTACACAGTGTGCTAAAGCAACACTGAAAGGTTATCAGCTCTCGGTGGACCTGGCCTGGGCCGCCGCTCCTGCCTACCCATGATCCCTCAGGGCAGCGCGTTATGGAACGAGGTAACATGGTCGGCAAATTGAAAGAGAGGGACTACAATTCATTGAATATCCATGGGAGAGCTGAGGGCGGCAGAGAGAGGGAGAGAGAGAGTAAAGAGCTGAGGAAAGGGAGGCCTTGTGACATTTCGCTGTGAGGTAGCTCTGGTCCAAGCCTTGTTAACAGTCTGTCGTTTGAGATTGGTCCTTGGAGTGCCAGAGCTCTACTGCTGCACTGCAATAAAGATCTGTCATTTTGTGGTATTTATCAAGCCCGGTGAACAGCACCCACATGTATATATTCACACACACATACGCACATTTATTGCACTGTAGATATAAAGCAAATAAAAGACAGTGCTGACATCCTCGGAGAAGAGGAGGGTAGCAGTCTCTCCTCATACAGTGCAACATGGTCGCTAGGTTTAACATGGACAGAACAACAGAACAAAGCAGTCCAACCACCTGTCATCTCATTGAGCAGAGCAAACTAAACAAAATATTTGTCCCCCAACCAGGTTTCGTGGCAAAACGGTCATCTCTACTTCACCCTACCCAGTGATTCCTTGATGAACGGGGGAAAAACTAAAGACTTTGCTCCTGACACAGCAAAATGCTGCGGTGAATTTTCATTTTCACAGCCATCCGTCAGGCGCAACAAAGCGTAGATTTATCAGTCACTTGCAGATGTAGTTTTGAGTACATTACAGGGCCAGCAAAACTCAATTTCCAGGGCACAGAATAAAAGCTGAGCTGGCACAGCGGTGGGAGTGCTGACTAACCGCGGAGTGCATCAGCCAACCAACCCAGAGTAGCGGAGGTTGGCTAAAATAAATGCATTTTCAGCTATTGCCACAGTATCTAGGTACTCTGTAGCATGCCCTTGTTACTTTTTCAATGCCATCGATGACAGTTTGACTTGATCTATGATGACTTGATGAATTTTGCGGCGCCATAAGCTGTGCAGCAGTCACAGCATTTGTTGGAAGAGCACTCTGGTGATACCATCGTCAACAAAGGCGTCATGAATAACACAAGCGGCGTCGAAATGGCATCACTGCAGTTTTACATCAGCCAATCTCCATCCATCAACCTTATCTCTCTCCAGTACGCTTGCACGCGCACACACAGACACACTTATACAGCCTGTTTTACACATCGTGTCAAGACTAGACCTTCAACTTCCTAGTTAGACTAGACCAAAGATGTCTGTCTACTGTTGTAATTTGTTTTATGTTTGACATAATGTTACTACAGCACACCTGCAGGGTGGTTGGACAGCTCAGCTGTTGCAAAGAACAGAATTACTGTGGTTGTGCTGAATAAAAATTGGCATATTTCCATTCTTCTTCTTCTTAGCGTTAGAAGCAGTAGCAGCGGTTGCAGTGAAGCAGCAGCAGTAGCACTTGCAGTAGCAGTAGTACAAGTATAGTAGTAGAAGCAGCAGCAGCACATGTAGTAGAAGCAACAGAAACAGTACAGTAGCTCCAGTACAAGTAGCATTAGTAGTAGATGCATTAGTAGTAGCAGTACTGGAGTAGTATTCATTGTTCTAGTGACGCCATGTTTTTGTTGGCCAACCAGGAAGTTACTTCAGCCATGCCTTCCCTTATCCAATATATTTTTTCCATAGGGTTTTTGAAAATGTAGGAAAACACATTTTGTACAACACCATAATCTCCACAAACCAAAACACTTTTTTGATTTTTGAACCACACACAAAATATAGCTAGGAAGCTAACATTAGGCTACAACGAACCACAACAGTTGGTTGCGTTATGCTGATGTCACATCACCAAAAGCATTGACCTTACGCCTGCCGTGGTAGCTGCATCTCCAGTGTTGAAGTAGCTAGCTAGCTGTCTAAAAATGTGTACAATGGAAAAGTCTGATAGAAGCTGAACGAACAGGAGATACAGCGATAGAGCAGAGCAAGAATGTGAGTTAACCTGCTTGACGTAATAATGAGTAATTAATCCACCAGCTGCTGTAGTTTCAGCATGCTAGCAACTTTTTAAAGCACGTGACAGATTAAAATGTTGTGGTTGAGATATTAACGGGGTAATTTATGTAATAGAACAAAACAAATTCTCTTGTTAACCACGGACCATATATTCTGCATAAATTGAAAACCCTATGGGGATAAAGCATTGGAAATCTTGCCAGGTAACACACTAATCAAAAATGCTAACTCACTTCCCAGTTTTATGACTACAAATTGTAACACTCTATTAGTAGCAGTAGTAGAAGCAGTAATAATGCAATGAGCAGTTAGTACTATGAGTTATTGTGTTGGGGCATGGTTTTGTGCCAGCTGAAGTCCTGTTTTCCCGTTTTGTAATGGTCAAACAGCTGGCTGTCCTGGCCAGGCCAGAGTGCGGTTTGGCTGGGCGACTCCTGGGTGGCCCGTCCTGTTGCCGTCTCTATCAGAGTTCCACCCAGTGATTATGGACGTCGGCTCAGGGTTGTCAGCTGCCAGGGGCCCTGCTGGGCGACGGCTCTGGACCTCCCACTAGACACACATATGACCATCTGTCCCCCCGTACACGGTGCCAAGCCCTGCCTTGCCCGGCACAACGCAGCACAACACAGCCAGAGGGGACGAGGGAGCAGGGCTGGAAACTACCATGTTATCTATAAGGCAGTGTTAGTTTTCCAGCATTTTATGCTTGTTGAAGTAAAAATACTTCTTAGTAGAAAAATCCAAAGTTAGAGTTGAAAACACTGATAGACACAATATGATCTTTCCCATTCAAAAGGAATGGTAAAGACATTTGTGGCTTTTATTAGCTGTTCATTAGCCAGCAATACTAATGAACTAGGTAGATAACAACCAGGGTGAGACAAACCATGAATGTTAACTAAGCTGCTATCATGTATAAATTCAAGCATTTGATGTTGCAGCCGGTTAAAACGGAGGCGTAGAAAGAGAGAGTGTGGAGAGAGAAGCATGCAGTCTGCATACAGCTTTGCTGCATGCAGACTCTTACCACTGTGGCCATCAAGCTTCATGTGATTGTGGGGTGATGTGGTGGCATGGCAACAGCAGGCCAAGGAGAGACAGAGGGAGAGAGAGAAATAAAGAGAGAGAGGGGAGGTGAGAAGATAAGTGAGAGGAGGGAGGCAAGCGAAGAAAAGCACATAATTCTCCTGTGTAGACTACACCAGCGCAACGGTAACACACATCACCACAAAAATAGCTTGCAACGCTTCACGGAAAAAAACAAAAAACTGAAGGAGTTACTTTTTCAAGTGACACCACATCTATCTTTTGTCATGAAATTGTTCAATGAATTAAAAAAGATAAAGACGAACAGTAACAGTACTCCTTCAGTGCATGCAGGATGCCTGTTGCTAAGCAGGGCGCAGGTATGGGTTAATGAATATGTCATCATGGAAGATGGTGGATAAACATTTGGGGATGCCACATTGTCTCTTCACATGAGACAAGTTTCTCTTTGTACATCAACACCTAAAGCTGTAATCTGACTGAAAGTGCTTTGAAAGGTCAGCTGCAAACTAGGCTCAACTTCGAAGTAGGAACTTTGAGCGTAGAAACTTAAATTTTGAGCCAAAAGTAACACTGCTGCTGTCTCTCCAAAGGCAAATAACAATGATCAACGATGAGACTTCAGAGGATTTTTTTTTTTTTATTCAAAATGGTGGAAAATGTAATATGACATACATCAGCGGTCACCAATTTATATGCCATTCAAACTTGCAGCAAGGGAGATACGACTGCTTATCGAAGTCTTTCATTTTGATCTGTAATTCTAGCACCCTCGCTTACACCGCCAGTGACTGTCATTTTCAAACTGCCGGAGCACACTGGTAAGATGTATAATTTCTGAAAGTTAAAAAAAAAAAAAATCCAATCAGTGGTTTCCAAGAAGGACGAGAGAACAAACAAATGAACGCAGAGACCCACTGCACTCTCAGCACTGATGGCTCCTGGGGGTTTCCATTCCCATTAAAGAGTGGTTTTCTAAAAAATCAAACCTCATGGAGCAGGAACATCGTCCGACACATGCCCCAAAACTGTAGGCAGTGGTCACTTGACCTGGAGTGATATGACCCAGAGGACTTTGAGCCCTTGCTTTAAGCCTTTGCTCTTGTAATAACAGCCAAGTGGAAAGAATATCCCAAAGCCTCCGTGAGGGATACAAATGAGTAAATATGTTTATAAGTCAGTAAATTGGTTTATATAATTAGAAGGGCAAAGGGGCACTTATGGGAATGCACATCAACACAAAGCATAGCTAAATATCTTATGAATTAATCAGCGAGAACATCAACTTCACAGCGGAGGCATTCAACCTATCACATTCATATGTAACGTGGATGAATTCCCCTTTAAATCCTTGCAACGATGGACACCATTTCACTTGTCAGCAGCCTGCCTTTTAGATGGGCCTCTAAGCAACAGGTTCCATCTTTAATGCACTGGCTATTAATGGAGTGTAGGGTGAGGCGCAGCGGGCAGCCAGTAATAATCAATTTCCTGCCGCTGTAATCATAGTTCTCTCTAAGTTAATTAGCATCTGTTGAGCGTTGCGGAGAGCTGACTGCAGAGAGAAAGAGAGAGAGGGAGAGAACAAGGTGGGTAAAAAGCACTGTGGACAGCATGACACCAGTTTTACAGAATGACAGGGTCACATCAGGTCTATTAGATTAGGTCTATCATCGGAGAGATGACTCATTTCGTGACGTAGCGGACCTAATGGCGCATCTGATGCTTAAGATATTGTGAGATTCAATCTGCATCACCGATGTCAACCCCCAGCCCCGCCCTCGTTTCCTCCTATAACTCTCCACTACGTAACTGTCCAATAAAAACGGAAATTGTTCCCAAAAATAACAGCTACAAAATGGATGGCCGCCACACACTCTCCATTAAAAGTCATGTTTATTCAAGTAGAGTGAAGTCACCGGCCAAGGAGGCAACAACTGTCAGGCAACGATTATGAGGAAAATGCTGTAATATATAGACGCTGAAGACAATGGGAGAGACGGTAAGTGTTCACTAATTTTCTGCTGTCACACCAATTGGGTGGGGGAGCCATAAATCAGATAATCAATATTACATATATATTCAGACAGACTAATATTCATCTAGAAAGGGAAAGACACACTGTGATTATTGACTGGTTGGGGTTAAATGAAGCACATTACTAATAGTGACACACTATTATATACACACTATTATAACAGTGACACATACTATTATGTCACATGGACTCCTTCCATGTAACAAAATAGTCTGATGTAAAAAAAAAAAAAATTTAAATGCCATCTTCTTTTAATGGATTAAGAGGGGTCGTCCATCCATTTTGCAGTTCTGACTATTTTTATGTTGGATTTTTCCCCCAAAAATAAGAGCAGAGAGATTCAGTTTGAAACTAGGCAATTTATCAGATTTGCCGGGTTCAACAACTGTAAGCTTATTTGGTTGCTTAATACAACAGGTAGTATTAAAAACACAGCAGCAATGCAAATACCCTTTCCCACTGTGTTTTGGGCTGGCAAAGACGTCCGATCATACATTTGTTGATGAAGCAGAGGGTAAACGCCTCTCATACCACCTTAATATTTATGGAAAAGAGTTCACTCACCTTTTTAAGCTCACATAAATCTTTACAGTGCAAATGCATAGTATGCAGTATCAACTTGATGTTATGAGTGAATATGGTCTTTAAGGGAATAGAATGCTTTCTTGAAAATATAATTGATCTTTGGACAACCCTTTAAGTTAACGATCTTCGTAAAAAATTCATTTTGTATTTGCGAGCATTACAAAAGCAATATATTCCAATTAGCATTATGAATAATTGAATAATATGTTTCATTTCTTGTGAAGCTGATATGTTGTTGGACGACACAGCATATTCACATTGAGTTACTGAAAATAATAAACCATATGAGCGTATTATGTCTCCTCCTCGTAAAGATCTGACCTCAGGCTGATTGATGAGATAATTAAAACAGATGATAAGCTTGATGAGATGATAAGTGAAACATATTATAAAGCATTCATAACGCTCCGTGTAATTGTAATGTAACACTTTTGGAATGCTCATGAATATACTGCACACTGAATGCCTTACAGTCAACCCCTTGAACTATGATTTTCCATTAAGTCTCCCCTTAATTAGATTCAATGTTACAATTTTTTTCCCATATTGTACGACAATGCAACATACATATTCTGTATCTGCTGTTTAAAAAGCTTCACTGAAGCTACATCATGCTTATATTGAGTAAAATATTCAAAGCCAAGATGCCATTGTTTCATGGCTGCAGTATTACATCAAACAGAAAATATCTACATTGTGCATCATTGGTATCTTTGGAAACCTTGAGATCTCAAGGTTTCAAATCAATTTCTGAGGCTTTCAACAAAGCAGCCTTCATTTGACGAATCCACCAATGGGATCGACAGAGTTGAAGAGGTCAATATATCTCGTTACTGATTCTTGTTATGTTAGTACTAATTGTTGACCTTGTGGTAATCACCAGCTGGTCAATAGTTACATCAACACAAAACCATGAGTCATACCATCAAACTATACAAGAAAAAAAATCACTGCTCACATTTTGCGGATAAAGCAGAAACCTTACCTCAAATAAAGAGCATGATAAAGAATAAATCAAAAGTTCAAACACAAGGATGCTGTGGAAAGCATCAAAGCTTGATAGTCTAGACCAGAGATTCATCTGTTTTCATGGTGTGGACCCCCAGATAGACACACATTAGACTGTACCTTCGCATTAATGAGGTTTTTACCCCTTGACATTATAAGGGAAGAATTGATCATTTTAGAACTGTCTGCATTGTCAATACTGTAGGGGACATTGGGACGTCTTTCAAGAATGTTTCTTTTACTCTAAGCTCTTTTCCGGCAAGACTGCATCACTCATATAAATCCATACGGTCACACTAGGAGCTGCCCACTTCAACCACAGTCTCCTTCATGTTAGGGTTTCAGTGCATTGCCCAAGGGGACTTTAAAGGATAATTCCAGGATTTTTAAACCTGGGCTCTATTTTCCCATCTATTTGTGTCTAAATGATTAAAAGAAATAATAAGTTTTGAAATTGGTCCAGTATTGACTGAGAACGCTATAACTGGCAACCACAAAACACGGCCGCAATGTTATCAAATGGGGCAACCTGTCCACGTCAAAGTGCGTCCACTAAAAGTGCTTGTTTTGCCACTGACAGGCTCAGATTATTATTATAAGTGTCTGACACCATTATGGAAAGCATCCTTTCAGAGATAGACGTGTGTAACAGAAGTCTCGCTCAAGGAGGAGCCTCGTTCTGACATCTCACAGGAGGTGAGTTGTTGAGCCTATCAGTGTCATAAACAAACACTTTTACTGGACATACTTTGACACGGACAAGTTGCCCCATTGGATTACGTTGCAGCCGCGTTTCGCGGTTGCCAGTTATCGTATTCTCGCTCAATTCTGGACCGATTTCAAAACTTTTTGTTCGTATTATTCATTTAGACCCAAATAGATGGGAAAATAGGGCCCAGGTTTAAAAATCCCGGAATTATCCTTTGACAGTAGTTGTTGAGAGACGGGACTGCATTCACTTTCCGCACCAACCTTTTCTCAACTGGTTGGGAGAATCAAACCAGCAGCCTTCCTTTGAAGAACCTGCCTATCTAAGCTCTAGGCCAGTGCTTCTCACACATGCTCTGCCATGACCCAAGAGTCTGCAGGGCTTCATTTCACTAATTAACACAACTTCACCAAGAGAGGGGGAATTAATCAGTGTAATCTGCTGGCGGTTGGAATGAAAACCTTGAGACTCTCGGCCCCCGTGGCACATGGTTGCCTAAATTGGGGTTAGTCAGATAGAGTCGTCCCACTCACCATCTACACAGGCCGGTCTTGCCCTTGTGGTCCCGGCGATCTGGCCTCTCCGGCAGGCGCAGCGGGCCGTCTGCCGG
>OMKZ01032251.1:12143-37180 GCA_900302535.1 Neoniphon sammara | reverse complement strand
AGGTGTTAATTCTAGATCATATCACTTATTAAAAGGGACATTTTTGCAGTAATTTTTCTCCACATAGGGACTACTGCCAGGCAGTCAATTAAAATTCACAATGTAAAGGTTTCCCAGTGAGGTTAAGGTTGGGATTTATGAAATGCAGGCAGTCAATGAAAATTAATACAGCAATTTCTCTGTGCTTGTGTGTGCATGTTGCATGTTTTTGTGTGTGTGTGTGTGTTGAAGTGCTGCATGGGCAGATGTCGTGATTTCCCTTTGCTCTCAAAAGGAGTGGTGTGACTGTACTAACACCCCTGAACAAAGTGCCAAAGAGGCCCTGCAGGCTGTGTATCATGCTGCACACACTGACAAATGGCAAGCTGTGAATGCACATGTATGCCATTACAGGTACCAGGTACTTTAACACTCTCAGATCACTTTCAGCATCTGAAACCGTTCTGTATCACACATGCTTCCTGTTTCACTGCTTGCAGACAACCACCAGATTCGGGTGAATTAATGATCAAAATCCATTCTCATTTCAATTAGCTTTAGCGTGCAATGGTGTGTTGAAACGATGGGATTTCCGCTGCGTGGACAGACGTACTTATGTTGTTTCAGATAAATCAGTCACAGAAAAGTATCTTCCGGGGACAAATGTCTGATCCTCTCACTGCAGATAGAAACCATTCTAGAGTCGAGCTTATTTCTCCGCTTTTGGATGAAACCCTCTATCTCTGAAAGGTAGAGAAGATTTATGAAAAGCTATCCTTATTTTCCGATCACTGCCTTACATTCATCATGAATCTTGGATGGGATTTGTGCTGTGAGTGCTTGTTAAACTTGGAGAACCAGATAAGCAACCACACAGGGCTTAAGTTCAAGTAGAAATATTAACCAAAACGGGAGCTGCGAGGTTCTTCCACAGCAGCAGCAAAGTGGATGAACGGATGTCACGGCATGGTGGAGCCGATCCACGGCGGCTCACAGTGCACAGCGATAGCACGTTGTCATGACTTTACTGCTGCGTCCCTTCAGCCGAATGACAAGTGGAGCAGAGAACAGAGGGCAGCTGCTGTCAGGAGATTAGAGTCTAAATCCATTGGCTCTAATGAAGTGTGTTTCAAGTCATGGAGATTCCCTGTTGGAGGTGATCTCTTTGTCAAGGAGAGAGAGGCAGGAGAGTGCAAGCCGGAAAATGGAGAAAAAACCCTTTGCATGTGCAGCAGTAGTTGCTTTTGTGCACTGGAAGAAGCACAACACTCTACATTACGGTAAATGCCCCATTAAATAAGCAATAAAGTTTATAGATCTCAATTGTAATTTTACCCTCTGGTGAAACTCAGAGTGGCATTCAGTCATTCAGTTAAAGAGGCAAAATTAAGGCCTTTTACCTCCACTTGTGTTTAATGTGCTAGCCATATTTAACACCATTCAAAAGAAAGCTGAAGAAACAAAAATCACATTATGGAGCTGAGCTGAACTTGTCGAGGGGATGACCACAGTCACGGCCAAACGGGCATGACAAAGACTTCAGAGAGAGCGAGAGACATAGACTCAGACAGAGAGAGAGAGGAACAGAGTAGAGAAAGAGAGAGATTGTGTAGCTGCACCTGTGTGTGTGTGTATGCATGTGTGTGTGTGAGAGAGAGAGAAAGAGAGAGAGAGAGAGAGAGAGAGATGTCCTCTTTTGAAGTGAAATATTCCAACAGAAGTGGCTTGGTACTCCATTTAAAACGGTACCATCTTTCTGAATGGTTTATTCTTACAGCTACAACAGACAACTTTTAAATAACTTACTGGGATATATTACACCCTCTCAGTCTGAGTCCCTGTGTGACCTTGTGTGTGTGTGTGTGTGTGTGTGTGTGTACAACCATAAATCAGCTGCTTGCTGCCTGAAAGCGTCTGTTCAGCGGCGTCTGATGTGGCCGGCGGTGAGCTTAGCTGTGGCTGTCATGTGCGGGGAAGTCACAGCACCAACAATGATGTAAAACAAAAAATAAATAAACAAATAAATAAAAAATAAAATCTCCTGTTTGCCTGGCAGACAACGCCTGCTGACGGTGAATATCAGCTTTGCCTTTTTTTTTTTTTTATCGTAGATTCCCTGCATTCATTGTCTCTCCTTCTTCTGCACCTGCTGTGGGCTTTATGGATGCCGGTTCCCTCAGCCTCGGGCCAAATGCTGTCTGAAGGTAGACAGCTCGTCAAGATGGATGACAAATGCCCGGGAAGGAGCTTGACTCTGAGGCGGAGACGGGCAAGACTAACGACATACAGCTCTCAAGACAAAAAGTCGCATTTAGTAGCTTTAAATGACAACAATTAGCGTTACAATGCTTTGCTGTTTCACTCTGTCTTTCATTCTTCCCACCCATAAAAACAACGGGCTGCATAATTAGATGACATGCAGACAGACACACACACACACACACACACCAGTTCTCGTCTCAGTATAGGATCTCTGCCCCTCAGCATCCACCACTAATCACTACCGTCCAACCCCCGTAACCTTGGGTGTATAGGCGCATCTGTGTGTGCATGTGTGTGTGAGATGGCTATACTGATTAAATGGCAGCACTTCAGAGGTGCAGAGAGCCCGGTTTAGCCTGGAAGGTCCATCTGTCCTCAAAGCTATTTCACTGTGAGCCGCATATGGAGGGGGAAAATGAAGGCAAAGACGTGAGGTGTGAGAAGGTCAGATGTTTTCCCTGTATAGACTAAAAAAAGGGAAAAAAAGGAAATGGAAATAGTGTTCGGTTGGCTGGATGAATAGATGGATTGATTGATGGATTAATGCAGGAATAAAAATAAAAGTTCCAAGGCCGGCACAGAAAAGTGGGGTAGAGCAGCGGATACAAATAGTTAGTCCGACTCTTGGATTCAGGTCACATGGAGAAAAACAGCTGCAACAAAGCAGTGCAGCACTCTTTTAAATTCCCTCTCACACACACACACTCATACTCACGTGCAGACACACACACACACACACACACAAGCAGTCAACCCTTGCATAAACTCCACAGGCAGTCCGCCAAAACTACTTCGCTATGAGACCACTATCCATGACCTCTGTGTCCGCAACTGCTGTCATACATACGGGCAGCTGTGTGTGTGTGGGCGTGTGTGTGGGTGTGTGTGTTCATGCAAATGCACACAAATTTGAGTGCATGACCTGCACGCATGACTGCATGTCCGCTGCAGAGGCTGTGCAGGCAGCATCACCTTACAAGCGCAGAAAGATGTGGACATCAGGTCAGCATGTGTTAGCTTCATCTGGCACCGAGCTCCTCGCACTTCTGCTCTGCTGCATGTAGGACGGTCAGGCAAAAAGGGCCAACGGTTATTTGTTTTTTCATATCGATTGGACTATAGGGATGTAAGTGAAATAAAAGGAGGAAATGAACTGGTACAGCGTGGTGTCTCAGTTTCTCTCATATTTGTTGGGGTGGAATACTGAAGACAAACCCAGACGTGTCGTTGGCGAAGGTTACATCCCTGAAACATCCTCAATCCTCAATGACACCTTGTGACTTTGTCCCCGATCTGGTTCAAAGGTTTGGCCGACCAATGTGACACTGGACTAAGTACGGCTATCTCCACAGTCCTCCTAATCTATACCCACTTTGCGGTTTGCTAACATTAGTGCCAACATGATCAAAGTTTGGCCAGATGGGGACTTTAAAATAAAGATATTCAAGTTATCACATTCACAGTCAACATCTGTGAAATCATACATTTTTAATGAAGTTGATGTCTTGACTCTGATAATATTCCCATAGGAAACAGACACTCAGTACCTATTAGTTAGTGTAATCGGTTGTTCCACGAACACGCGATAACAATACAGCTCTTTTGGGTTTATTTTCAATACAATATTTTTTGGAGTCTGTCTCAATCTACAGAGAAAGTCTTTTTCTTTAAGAACAAACAACTATATTAATCAGCCAGCTCTAATTCATTGCATTGCTGTCATACATTCTTAATCAAATTTGTTTCATGGAAGTGAATAGTGGACAATGTTTAAAAATAGAGCAAATTTTACTTTTACACTTCTACTTTTACTTTTGGCACCTTAGTTAAGATGGAGAAAGGTGTAATGACAAAAAAAAACAGCTCTTGGCAAATTCTCCATCCGCACTGGCCCAACACGTCTATATACTGAAGAGCAGTTTGGAGGGACAGAACGTGTCCCCACATCGCCGGGGTCTGCTGTGTGCAGACAGACAAAAGCAACAGATGCCAGAGGGAGGGAGCAGAGGATCCATGCTGCTGGCCACCTGTGCTCATGGCAGTAGCCGGTGGCTCAGGAACGTTGAGTCAGGCTTTTGCTGTTTTGTGCCAAACAGGGCAGCGAACAAGCCGGACTGGAACAAATGCATCATAACACACAAAGGCACAAATGCACACGGGTGCCATCGCATGTTTTAAAGTAGTATTGCCAAATTTGGACGCCAAACCCCACAGCATGTACAGATACTGTGGGGTTACAGTACAAGTCAAAAGTCTGAGTACAGCAAGTTTTTCATGATTATGTGCTTTATGTCTGTGAACATGCAATGTTTTAATATGTTAAATCCATTATTACTAAGCACATAATGTAAGTGATTTAAATTTTAAAAAATGTGAAAATGGATTAAATACCGAATCTCTGATAAACTTTTTAACAAAGTGATCTATTTAAAAACAACAGACAACCAAGAGTGTATCTTGCTTCCATGTGACTTATTTCCAAGTAAAATAGGCTATCAGATTAAGATGATTAGATTTTGATGTAAAATAGGCAAAAAGCAGAAATTACTCACACACACATGCACACACACACTACACATTTTTGAATTGGTGTATAATTACTGGAAAAATGCTAACAAGGTAAAAGTATTTTCGCAGAGAATCTGAAATTCCAACACAATTAATTTTACTGCTGAAATTGACAACCGTGGCACATAATTCATATTCCCAATTCCTCACCTCAGTTAGTTTCTCCTCCATCCACAAAAACACTTGTTGTAGAGTTTTTTTCTGTTTGTTTTTTTACACAGCTGCTTACCTGCATGTGCTTAAAATCAAGAGCAGAGTTGGCTGGACTCCATAAAAAAACTACAATTAAACATAACTGAAGACACATTTTTCACATAACTAAGTTAACATGTTGTCAGCTTGAAAAACTTACTGCTGAGCCATACATACATCAAAATGGTATTGCTATGGCAATACTGGGAATACTAATGGCAGTGGCCTTGCAGCGTGATAGACAGAGTTTACAGACACACAAAAAGGAGGATAAAGGATTTGAAAAGGAGCCTGTTGACCTTCTGTTCCACGATATGAGGAGGTTTCAAAGCAAGTGTTAGCGGTGGGAAAGTTGTCCCTGTATGTCTGTGTGTCTGAAAGATGTCTCTGACTGACAGTAATATGCCTTTTGTGTGCATAAATTCCATGTGGATGTTAAAAAGGAATGCACGAATGCACACACACACACACACACACACACACACACACAATAGGCCACTTAATAATCAAAGGGATGTATAATCAGTTGTGAGCTGCTGATGTTGCTACAGCAACCAGGAAAACTTCTGGCCTTTATCCTTTTTGGTATGCTCACCAGCTATATGTGCATCCCTATGAATGTATGTGTGTGTGTGTATGTGTGTGTATACCCCGGGTCCACACATTAAACTCCTGAGACACTGTTTAAGCTCTCTGGATTTCACAGCCAAGAACTGAGTGGTTTGTCAGAGGCTTTGATCCATATGGAGGGTTAAACAGGCTATGCAGAGAGAGTCACCAGTTACACAGGCTAATTGGCTCTTGGTGATGGCTGGGTTGGAAGGTAACTGGGCTTATAGCGGTAGAGGAAATTACTCTGAAATGTGTCAGCTTCAGGATGGAAATCGTAGCTTTGGTGTGTGTATATTAGAGACATAGATAACATTTTGAGATTCAGTTTGGGTCTTTTTCTGCAAAGTCTAAAGGTGTGGCTACAGTTTTATGATGAGACTTTTGCACCACAATCCACCAGGCAACCCCACCTAAATAAATAAAACAAAGAGTAAAGAGTGAAGAATCTTCAAAGATACGCTCCCTCCTTCACCACCTTACACTGCGCCCCCTCAGGAGCCCTGAACCTCTCCAAGACTCTCACCGCCAAACAATTTTCTAATTCCTGTGTGAGTCTTGCTCTTAACTGTTACTCAAAAATAGTTTGTATGTACCCCCGCTTGCCTATTATTCTGCCCGGGAAAGCTGTGTTTCAATATAAAACTGAACAATTTCCTTCTTAATTTCATTTTGACACTGTAAGGCACGAAATAAAACCTACATTGCTGCAAGTTTCCTGTAGTGATCAAAGCAATTAAATATTGCTGGAAAGCACAGATACTAGGCTTTCACATAGGAGAGAACAATTACATGCTGAATAGTCTCCCTCTTCCTGAACAGTTTAATCTTACGGAGTCATTTAACACAGACACAGCGACATTAACCACAATTATGTCATGCAGCTCTCGCCATTGTAAAACCCCTGCCTCTTCTGCCCGCGGCGGATTAAACGCCGAGCACGCTCCCCTCACGCTTAAGGCCAGTTTAGGGTTCTGCATCAAAATGCCACCATAGCTACTCAATAGGTGTCTGCAGCGAGGTGTTAGCTTATTTGCACCTTTCTAAAAATGTAACTGAGTGTATCGTAATGGAAGAACCGTGATTGGTCCATTTGCAGCTATGCACTTTATCTGCTGTGTTTCCAGTTAATTTCCACTCACAGGAAAAGACAACATGCTGCCAGCTGAAGACAAAATAACTGAGGAGGTCACCAAATGAATTCATTTTTATGTCATCACATCCACTAATTGTAAGGTTTTCCAGGTGTCACTAAATCCATTATTGTTATATCACTCTGTTGCAATGCTTGATGGTTTTATGTCTCTTTTTTAATGTACAGCACATTGAGTTTCTTTGTAATGAAATGTGCTCTATAAATAATACGGCCTTGCCCTGCCTAAATGTATGGCACGACATGTCCAAAAACATTTGTTTGACACCTCCGAATCTTTCCGACAGTGGACTCTATTTCAGAGAATGTCAACACAATCGCTTCCATTTTTAGCTCTGCTATTGCACAGAATTACTGCAATAAAAACTTGACACTGCATAGTCTTTCAATGGTCTATACACAGACCTGCCAATGCAGAGCTATAAATGTTACCTCTACCGTCAACAACTATAGTGTAGTACGGAAACACTGAACCATAAATCAGCCTTTAGCCCACCAAAGAGTCTCAGCATGTCCCTCCAGCTTGTCCCTGTTCAAAACCTTGACACTTGCTTTGGTTTTACCCTCCACTCAGTCAGGGCCAAAGGTTCCCCAAGTTCAGTACCAGTCCTGTATTTTCCATGTACCTAAAATACAGTGTGATTCTCAGTCTTGGGAATGGGCCAGAAACCTTGGGCTGAAGACCAGTGGAGTAATCCAAGAGCGGTTTTATCCTGCTATGTGAGTACTCTCTAGCACCACCAGACTGTGCCAAAAGACTGGGGCTACCAGGTTGTAAACAATGATGGTCTGACATGCCATGCATGGCAGCCGCCAATACCTCCTCCCCTGCCTGCCCTGAAGCCTCATTAACACTCCCTCCCTGTTCCTTTGCAAAGGAAACTCATTCCTCAGGTATGCCCACTTCACCCCTTCACTAGATCCATTCATATGTCTTTGTAATAAAGGGACACTACCTGCATCTCTCCTGAGCAGACACCCCTGAAGGCTTCCACAATAGCTACCAAATTATCACTATTATGCTGCCTGCTAACCAATGACCAGGTTCTTTCTTTGGTAATGTTAAAAGATTACATTAAAAAAAAGAAAACATTGTGAAGCCTATATCTTTATTATCCCAGATACTCCTCTCATCTTTGACAGCCTCCCTGTAATGAGCTCCTATGGAGTAACTGGCAAACATCCCTTAGAGAATAAAAGGGCCACACCAGTGCTAGTGGAGACGAACAACACTCCAAGCCCACTTTTTGTGCCACTCTGCCTCACTCCATGTATCATTGTGTTTCACGAACAAAGACTACATCTATTTTTAAGTGCTAAACAGCTCATAGAAAATGGCCCTTTTCCTAACATGCCTAACACCGAACAAATTTAAAGTGAAATCATGAGAGAAAATGCAACAGGGGAAAATGGCAGTAAACCCTATGCATTGGTTAGGCTTGTACCATTCAGTCTGTAAACCTACTGACTGGTTAGGGTTTTTTGTCCCCCAATCTGTCTTTAATAAAACCTAGATGAATCTACAAACTAGACAACATCAGGAAAAAGATCCTGTACTTTTTATGTGCACCTCTAAATCCTTTGACATCAGCCAAGAGCTGACATACTCATTCAATGGGAGCCTTTTAAACCCTGGGCAGATTCATCTGCCCACCTCTCAGCCTCTGAAGTCATGGAGCCCACTTCTTGTGGCACACTGGATGGCAGAAAATATCCACTACAAACCTCTTCACAGAATATTTTACTACTCCACTTTAGGGGGAAAGGGACCAAGATGACAACCTCTGCCACCCTTTTTTCTCTTAACAGTTGGCACTTTTAACACCACTGATTCCTCATCCATAAGCTGTAACTCTTCCCAACTGCAATCACCATATCAATAGGGAATTTTGGGACCTTAGAGGTACCAACGGAATCTTGCTGGTACTGATTACTACTGAAACCCTCTGAAATATTTGGTACCAAATTTCAGTTGCAAATAGGGCTCTTAATTTGAAAAACTCTTTTAAAACTCTTTGTGGTAACTGTGATGTTAGTATCCCAGGGGCCCACATAATTCTTGTTGGCCAACAATAATGTTAGATCTGTTGATCTAAATAAGCTTTTAGCTAGCTAGCCATAACATGTCAAAGAAATCGAAGGTCTGGTTATATTATGTGAAATTACCGCAAAATGGAATACATCAGGTGCCGAAAAAAGTACCAGGTGCTGGTACTGAAATGAGGAACCAGAACCGGAACCATAAAATTTCCAACAATAACCATCCCTACATATCACATTTTTCTGTTTCTGCCTCTGCCTCAGTCCTTAGTGCCTCAGACTCGCTGATATCAGAGGCTGATACAGCAGCAGCAGCGAACCTGGCTGATGCCCAAAAATCCTCCCACTGCTGTCTCCCCTGTGTTTAGCAAAAACAAAACAATGCGTAAATCAAAAAAGAGCAGCAATGATAAAAGCACTTGCAAGCTGCAACCGGCAGTCAGCTGCCACATAGGCTGTCTGCCCACCAACTTAGAGAAAGAGAGACTGAGGAATGAAAACTGAAAGACAGACATGCAAACAGACAGGTTGATGGACACATGGACAAAGGGCAGGAAGAGGAAGACGGTGCAGACAACTTTAGCGTCGTCCATGGGCAAATGAGGATCATTTTTGCCAACACCACAACACAGTGGTGAGATGCATAATCTTCCCAAGTCCTCTCAAAGTTCTTCCTTGAGATATTTGAGATACTGTGCGAAGAATGGAAAGATGGAGGCACAAACAAACGATGAAATCAATTAATTATTCACTATTCTGTCAGCAGCTCTAGCATGTGATGCCTCTTGATACAATTCAATCACATTATAGTGTAGCGTGGCCAGCTGCTCCCCTGCCCATGCTGCATCTCTCCTACCACCTGTCCCATAACTCTACTGACACATGCATAATGTGTCAGCGCTGCTACTATTCTCAGTGGCCATTGTTCCTTCTTATTTGGACAGGATGTTGACAGTAAGGAAGGTTTAGGGTGACAGGAGGAGAGGAGGAGATGTGAGAATGGGAGATGATGGGACGGGACGGGACAGGACAGGGAAGGGCAGGTGGGGGGAGGATGATGAAGAGTTTCCTGCTCTGGCGAGGTGAATACTGTTAGCTCCCAATCAAATGCTTTATTAACAGGGATATGAGGCAGTATGGAAGAAACGAGTCCTATTTGTACACTACTGAGAGAGAGAATCTTCAAATTCAAGTGAAAGTGCAACTCATAATATAAATCACCCTGGGTAGAACTGGAGGCAGCTTTGGCAGCTCCAGTGCCTCTGTTTCAAAAAGATAAAAAGCTGTGATGCATTTTTAGCCTCAGTGGAGCCTTACATAAGAAACTCTCAGGAACTCTAACTTTGACAGAAAAACTACTTTTTATCCGCAGTGAAATAAACTCACAGGTCTACTGTATGTGTTATTACATGTCAGTACTTTCCTTTAGCTTTAAAAGGTGCACTATAAAAAACTGTAAGGACTGATTTAAGAGAGGACCCTTTAGATTGAACTTATAAAAAAGTGAAATAAAAACATAATCGGGCTGATGAGAACCATGCAGACTCAACCATCAAATTATGTGCTTATTTCACATTTGTTGGCAGCTGAGTCTAAATGCCCTCTCTTAAATGGACCCTTAGCAATTGTACATAAGACAGATAAACATTAAAGTACAAAACTGAATAGTGGGATAAACCTCAAATGTATAGCCAGACTTGCAATGTATTATAGAGTGTAGAAAATATCAGACGTTACGATATAAAGGGCAATAACTTTCTAGCTGAAAATACTGAAGAAGCACACTCAGGACCTGCTAAGATTATGAAAATTATTTCTGACCTACTGCTGTCGCCCAGCAGATAAAACTGTGTGATGGCACTGTGGAACATCATTTTCAGGGTGCACAGTTTGATTGGGGTCAATCGATCCCCAACTCCAAACAAACAATTGATCTGAGAAGGCAATTTTAAGACTTTGTATCTGGATTCCTAAGAGGTGCTAGCACATTGTGCTTGTGTATGTTGTATGTGTGGGACAGAGACCATTTAAAAACCAGAGTGTAACTTCTCTCTGTAACCCCATGTGACCTCACTGCACGGTGTCCACTGCTCTGCGTGGAAGTTTGAACAAGAAGCCAAAGGCAGCCGACGACGGGACACAACTAGACATCAAGTGTTGGTGTGGCATTGTCTATAAACAGTTACTGACATAACGAAGGTTTTAATTTCCTTTTCACGCACTAGAATCACAATTTCATTGTCGGGTTGCTGAACAACAAAGGGTTGTTTTCCTTGGTAAGCAAAAATTACATTTTGCTATGATATTTAGGTTCATGTCAGGCACTAAAATAACATCCTGAAACTCAAACAGAACAGTGGCAAAATGACAACGGCATGCTTTGTTAAAAGAGTGAGTTGATCCTTTAGGGTTTTTGATGAAATTGAAAATCACGCCACCAAAGTCAGTCATAGCATGTTCCGCCTTGTACACAGGCTCACTTTTCCACTCATGAAGGTATTCACATCTTAGAGCCACACAAATGCATGAAATTGGTCATGATGATCATGGTCATGGTCATGATTCACTGAAACACTGTTCAAAAATGTATTTACAGAGCATCTCCCTCGCCTCACGGATTAAATCAGCTTATGTATTTTCCACCAACAATCTCACATCCTCGTTTTCATAGGTTTTTCTGATCTTTGCTTTAACATCTAAGACCCCCCACGTCGATCACTTTATGTAGTCTCTCCGGAAATGCTTTTTTCATTTGTTGTTTTAAACTACACCACACACCTGCTCCTCCTCCTACCTGCTCCTTTATTACTCATTATTGCTTGCATCGATTCAGGGTGACCGTGTATAGGCCTGGTTATTTGATGCTCAAATAGATCTTCTCAGGCTTCACTTCACATGAGCCATAAATTGACTTGAATCTTACTGACCATGCCTACTAGTTCCCCATGCACAGGCCTTCTCGTGTAAAGCTCATCTGTCATAAACACTGCTTAATATGATACACCTCTGTTGTGGCTTCCCTGAATGCTAATTATAGATAAATCAAAAATTGAGGGAACACATAATCTACAAGGTGAAATTTAAGATTCTGTTATAGCTCAGTTTATTATCCTCTTCTTTTTTCCTCTCCCTCTCTCTCAGCAGCTCTCTCTCTCTCTCTGTATCTGTCACTCTCAATTTCAGTCTCACATTGACTCGCAGTCATTTGTCACACAGTTACAGATTCAGGAATAAAGATGCCTTGGTGTAATACCTTGGGCCAAAGATTCCTCCTTGAATTCAGTACCATGTTGGCGCCCACTCTTACAGAGGCCTAGTCAACGGTCATTACTCCTTGAAGTGCCATCTTCTTCGAGTTCAGCGGATAGTTAACTCTGTTCTGTAATTCAACTTGCACAAACCTTTACAGTACAAGACTGATCGGCAATTCACTGTGTGTATGTGTTGTGTGTGTGTATATATGTGAGGCTGTTTGACTCAATTTCTAAGCTCTTCTACTTGCTCGTGCTATGTATCTCTATGTGACTGTGTGTGAGTGCATGCGACTTTGTTTACTATTTGCTTCTGTCAATCACCATATTAATCCGCATGTTTGACTGTGATCCTTCTCAGCTCCCCTCCCTCTCTATGTCTGCCCGTTATCAACTGTGTCTCTCTAAATTAATAAACATGCACAGTATGGATTTGGGTCCAGTTGATACCACTTTAGCAGATTCCTTCAGGCCTAACTAGGCTAAATCGCAGCTTCAGACATCTTCCCTGAAGAAGCAGACACTCACAGGTGATGGTATTGTGGATATGGAGGATTTCAGTCTGGATGAGGAGCTATAGGGCTGTAATGAAGCTGAAAGAAAGTGATTCACATGATAAAATAGTTAACTAAATTACTAAATGAATACATTTACAATATTTTCAACAAGATGGGTGAGTGTTCAATGGATGCATAGTTTCTTTCTTTGTACAGATGCACAAACAAATGTTGCACAACAGACAATAAATTATTTTTTGGACGTGTATTACAACAGAATCCACTCACAAGCTAAGTCAGTGAAAGGCAGGTTATACAGTAGGCCTGCTGTTAATACTGTAGGTGTGTGACCCTGCAATCTGACAAGTGAAAAGTCTGCAGGCCAAAATGTACAGAGACAAGAGACAGAACGTGAGAGTCAGGCACACAGAGTACACAGACACACACACACACACAAAACACACACACAGAGCTCTAAGTTTGCATGTCACGTCTCTGTGGCAACTCACGTCTCACTACTTCAGTGCAGGCTGAAGCCTTGGACTGCAGCTGATTGCACCACAATAAGAAATAGCCCCAATCAGTGGATAATCTGGTTTAATAGGCACTCATTTGGATTAATATTTAAGAGATGTTTATAGGTGCGCTGATTGCATGGTGCTTCAAAATCTGAAAAAAATAAATAAACAAATAAATTGCACATACGCTCTTTCGGAGCATCATTTTGGTTACTTCCAAACACAACACAGCATAATAAGAATTAATTTAAATGAGATTCATTTAGATAATTTTGGCTACCAGCCCTGCAGCCATGTCAGTACTGTCGTAATACCAAGGACCATTTTGAGCCCAGGAAATCAACACTCAGGGCAAAAAAAGGGACTGGTTCCTCTGGTGGAAAGAGGGGTTCGGGTTCATGAGTGGATTAACCTCTCACCAATCAACGCCTGCCAACTTCAAATAATTGTCACACTGGATAATTTACTGTGTAACCAACTATTACGGTGATTACAGCCACAAATTGATTTCACTGATTGGACCACACAGCAAATTTTCCAGTGTTATTAAGTGTTGATTTTTGAGTGACTGCAGTGGCTTTTTGTCTTTAAGTAAAATTCCTCAGACAGAGTGGAAAATGACTGGAAATAATCGTGATGCATGGCAAAGATTTGAGCGTCCATGGTGGTACTTATGCTAAAAATGAAGACCATTTGTTTCACTTTTTAACAGAGGCAACTACATCCCCCAACCTTGGCAACAGAGACCCTACAACTTTCCCTGCCCTCCTGCCAGTGGACAGAAAGCTCACATTTGTAGCTACACACACAAAAATGCTGAAGGCTGTTTGGCTCATTCAGTGTTGGCGACTGCTGACTGGAGAACGGTTTGTCTGCCCAAAGAACTACAGTAGTACAGCTCTAAGTTGGCTAGTCAAACAATCAAAAGTGTTATAGCCTATTAACTTTAATGGGTGTGAACTTATATTAAAACTGGCAGAGTGTTAATTTTTACACTCTCAGAGTTAAGCTAACACCAACAATTTTGCTTTCATGTTCTTTCACACCATAAAAACACAGGTGCGGCACCATAAATAGGAATTCTAGCTCATGTATTAGGCTTACATTTGCACAGAAAAATGGCCCATGCTTTTATCTGGCAACACTTCAGCAGCTCTTTAGCTGAGGTGTCTCCAGTGCAGATCTGACATGGGAACTAAAACTAGAGCTGAGCCCCATGTTAATGACCCCAGGGGCTAATTCGGACTACTGCCTTAATTAAGTGATGACTGCAAACAGACACCCCTCCCCTGTCATGAGCAGGGCAACAATGACATCCTTAATCTCTCACCCCACACTCCTCTGCTCATTACTGCAGAGCTGATCAAGCAAGGAAAGAACAATGGCTCAGGTGCAGAGAAAAAAGACGCTCTCTAGTCGTCATCCAGTGAATGGTTAATTACCTGTGGAGGAAACCACATAGTAATTGGTGACAGATCAGATAAAACCTCTGCATGGTTTAGTCTGGATGTTTCTCAGTATAGATTTTTATAGGTGTGACATCATTTATATTAAACGAATACTCCAATGTTTTGGGAAAAATACCCTTTTTCTGACTTAGCCAGACTGAGACAAGATGTTCAATACCATTTTCACCTCTGTACGTCCACTGGCTTGGTTCTGATGGTTAGCATTTCATGTTAGCATAAAGACTTGAAGTCTATAGGAGTCAATGGCCTAGCTCTGTCAAAGTGAAAAAATAAACCTTACAGCAACTCCGAAGCTGTCTTATTTATACAATTTCTTATGTGCAAAAAATGAGAGCCGTTATTCAGTGGTTATAATTCCTACCACCTAACTTTTCCTAAAACAACTCATTACTCTCTCTCAACTCTCATTATTAAAAAAAATCCAAAATGTGTATTTCAAATACACATGATACATTGTGTAAATAAGACAGCCTCAGAGTTGCTATAAGGTTTATTTTTTAACTTTGATGGAGCTAGGCTAATGACTCCTGTAGACTTCAAGTCTTTATGCTAAGCTAACACAAAATGCTACCCATAGGAACCGAACCAGTGGCTGTACAGAGGTGAAAATGGTATTGAACATCTTGTCTCCTTCTGGGTAAGTCATTAAAAGAGTATTTTGCCCAAAACGTTAGAGTATTCCTTCAAGTATTGAAAGTATAATTATCCTTTATCAAAGATGGTTTTGTAAGATGACTATGGTCTGGTATTGAAGCTATCTCTCTCTCGTTCTTTGAAGAGGATTGTACAACTACATGCATAAGATGATTATGATAAAAAAAAAAACAACAACTACTACTCGTGTGGGGGTGCCAAATCCTATCATTGCGTGAATCTCTGTAACCTCTGTGAGTTTAGATGCCTTACAGAATCACTGAGTTGCCGAAGGATTATACTGGTCAAAGAACAACCTTGCTGACTTTGGCAGATCCAGACCATTAACCAGGCTATCCATCGTCTTGTCAAACCTAACACCGTAGGCACGCAAGCAAGACACACACACATAAACACAAATACTCTCTCTCTCTCTCTCTGTCTCATCCTTTGACGGTCTGGCAGATCATTTGAGTGAGCATGTTTCTCTCCATCTGGTGTGTGTGAGCCAGGTCACTGTCTGGCTGAGCTCTGAGCCCCCGAGGGAGAGACTAGGGAACAGGCTTCTCGTTAGTCAGAGCACAGAGGCCCCCTCCACCCCACCCCCCACCCCTTGGGACGTAAACAAGATCTTGGGTCTGGGCTTGTAAGCGCTGTGGGGCAGCTCGGTACGCAGGGACACAAACAGACATATGTAAACCCTCAGAGACTGACCCTAAACTGAAAAGCTGATGCTGACTTAATTTAAACAGGTGTCTCCTGCTCATGCTGACGGTGGATTAACCTCCATGGAAGGCTATCTGTTGGATGCTTTATATTATCAGTGCAAGCAATGCAACATTAAAAGAGAAAATTAGTGTTGTTTAGAGTTATAGCCCTTTACTTCTCACTTCTCTCAATATAAGAACATTCAGCTGCAAAACAGTGAAAAACAATAAAATAGGTAAACTTTGGCAAAACTATGTGCTGGGTGATGGGAGTACAACTCATAATTAATTGTCAGTACAACGAGTAGCAGGGCTGTACGATATGCTAAAAAAAATTATACTGAAATTACTTTAACAGATGTCCGATTCACGAGTTTAGTGGAGATGATCAGTTTCCACTAAACTTTTCATTTTCTCTGAAAAAAATATTAAAATGATCACGATGTGATTTGTTTTCTGGGGTCGGTACCAAATAAACATGCTTTCTTGGATCTGGAGAATACGATTTGTAGGCCAGAGCATCTCTGTAGCACCACAATACTTCATTTAGGCCTGCAAAAACATCTCATCACACATTTTACCTTTAGAAAAAAATTCAGCTCCTGCGATTTGGATATTGCACATGGCAGATATTGCGTTTTCAATGTTTCTATTAATTGTTCAGATCTAATGAGAAGCACGATTTTTGAGGGGTTTTTTGTTTACCGATCTGATTCAGGTTTTCTGAGCGTGTCACTCCCTGTTTTTGTCACATCTCTTTCCCTCCTAACTCTGACAGTGTGTTTAGTGTCCCAGTCCGCGGAAGTGAGTGATAATCAGATCATTTGTTTAGTTCAAGCTGTTCCAGGATGTAACTACGCCACTGCTTGTGACAGACTTATCATATGAATACTAAACAACTCATTCCTCATCAGCTTCATTAGCATTAGATTCCTTAACAGCTGGATTCCCCTCAAAGGGCAGAACACAAATGTACACAGGCATGCATGCACATTTGGATGAATGGACCACACACACATACACACACACACACACACACACACACACACACGTGCACACACCTGCCCTGAGTTATTAGCAGCTGCATCAGTCACAACTGTCACAACATGGTTTGCGGTGCTCCTCCAGAGCAGCTCATGGCCTACAGAGCAGTGAGCAGATAAGGAGCAATTTGTGGTTTATGTTTGTAAATCAAATACTGATGGCTTATGGGTCCATGGATCCAGAAGCCAGGAGGCAGCGGATGTAAATTACAGGAGAAACCTCCACACTAGAGACCTCAAACTAAATTAGTTTCAAACAATGCAAGAATGACTGTCAATCTCTGTCCAATTTCACTGGTAGACTGTGTGCCATACTTCTGTTTAACAAATATAAATGTAACAGTGGATGGTTATATATTATTACAAGATACACTGAAGCAGCAATACAGTTGATAAAACTGTTTTGCCATTAAATTTATTGACATGATCTGATACGAACAGAAACAGGTGGTTAACAAATCAGTGCCACAAGTTCATGCCAGAGTGCGCTCATATCAGCTAATCGTATTGGCGCATCATTGGGCAGAAATAAAAAGCCTAATCTATTTTTTGCTGTAATAGGCCATCTGATCATGAATTGCACTTTTGAGTCACTATTCAAAGATTAGAAACTCACAGAGAGACTATTGAGCACTGCCGCGAAAAAACTGTGTTCCTTTAAAGAGGTGTTCAGTTAGGTCTTTGAGCAACAAAGCCGCTTCAAAGCTGTACAACACAGCTACAAACACATTTGTCTCCAATTTATCTGAAGAGGTCCTCATGCTGCAACGCCAGCTGAAGGGCTGTCCTGATTCGTGACTGCTATGATGTGTAAACAATGCATATAACCAGATACCCAAAGCATTAACCGAAGCATTACTCAACATGAACGCAAGGAAAGATAAACAAATTTGACTATATGAGATGAAAATGTGTTTGACCATGCATTAAGTTTTCACATGAGCACACAGCATCATGATACCAGCACAGCTGACCAGAAAAGTGGGGAATACTGCACTCTAAATTACACTGGTGACTGCTGCTTTGATAGATAGAAAATAACTGTTTTTTCCATTTTCCCCCAGTTCCCCCAGTACTCACATCTATTCTTCTGTTATCTCCAGTTGTATTAGAAGTTGACAATTATTTTGACCTTTTGAAGATTGTCTATTAAATAACAGTGTCATCATCCTGTGTGTGTGTGTGTGTGTGTGTGTGCGCGTGTGTGTTTAATGTATGTTTCTTCAAAGCTACTAAAATGATTACATTACAAATGTTCATTTGTCAAGGCAATGACAGATCAATAAAGATAATGTTGAGATTGGCACCCATTATTAACATTACATCACAACATGTAGCCATTAGCCAGCCACAGTGGACAACAGCATTTTCAATCATCAGTCAAGCAAAGTGGTAAGGCGAGTCAAGCCAGAGGACAAGATGTGATAAAGCAGCGTCTCGCTAATTAAAAACATGAAACCCGCAAGAAACCATTTAAGGGTCAGAGGCAAGACCATCGAGCAAGATAAGGATCGATCAATTTCAGGAGGGGCCTTTCAAGTCATTGGTCGGGATGGAAGCATGGCTGCATGAAACACATGGTGCAATTTCGTCTTCAGCCAACCTAAAAACAATAAAAAGGGCTTTGGTTGACTGGACATTCAAAGGATTGCGCCTTCACACAACAGCACAGCTGATTATACAATTTAATGCTGCTCACACTATGGAAACACTCTTATTCAGAAGTGCACTCACTGCCTGAAAAAAAAAAACAGATCAAGTTGTCACATGTATACACTTTGTTAAATGACGTGTAAAAGCTTTACTTTATGGCAGTGACAACCCAATTAAGGTTTCAGGTGGAACAGCTGTTGTTGAAGTGTGGGCAGCGCAGCTTTGGGATCAGCTGTCTCAATCTCTCTCTGCCTCTACAGCAGAAAGAGATCTGCTGATAAATAAACTAGATGCAAATATAATGGCTGTTTGGCTCAGTTAATGTCTAATTCCACCATGCTGCGTAAAACATGCACATACAAACATTAAACATAGGCATCCATTAATATCACCCCCCATGATAATACAGCAGTGAGTGAGTGGTGCAGGATTTTTGCTGCCTAGGGTGTCAAAACGCAATATCATTACCTGAATAAGAAACTGTTTCTGGTTCAGTGTGACCTGGAAGAAACTTCAGCTAGACAGATGCTTCTCTCACACCTCTCCTCCTTCACTCTCTCTTTCTCTCACCCATCCATTCAACAACCCCCCTCCTTCCACTTCCAACACTGTGTGTGCATCTGCCTCTACTCTGAAACTCTCAGAAAGGTGCATTTACATTATAATACAGTAGAATAAGTTTCAACTCCTACAGTTATTCAAGCAACTAAAAATAAGGAGCGCAAAGGTTGTGGCAATTGTGTCATTACAATGTTGCTACTGCATGAACATAAAATTGTCACACTGGACAAGTAGGAAAATAAAGAGAATAAGAGCTAAGAAGAGGGGTAGAGCAGTTATTAGAGAGCAATTTACATTTCAGTGTGATTTAATAAATGAAAGATCGTAAGTCAAAGTCTGTTATTCCCCAAAACCATAACATTGCCTGCACAGCGACTAAGCATTAAACAACAATCGAATGATCAAATATAAAAGATAGATGTCCCTAGTATCCCATTGCTTTGTACTGTATCCCCATCTCAATGAAAATGCATGACTTCACGTGAACCAACAGCAGTGAAACTGAGACAACAGCAGCTCCACCCCGCGGTGGCTCTCTAAACACCCGGGCTGCAGGAGTTCACTATCGTTTGGTGCAAACTGGGAAGCGCATCACACAATTTCCCAATTTGCACGGAACGGCTTTGCAATAAAAACTACAGTAAGCCAAACAAAACGTGCAAGCCAACCGTGGTACGGTTGTTTGCAATCGTGGATTTGTGATGGAAGAAAACAACAGGGGCTAGCCAGAAAGAAGCAAGCAGCAGATGTAAAATATCAACAAAATGAAGAAAACTTCACCTACCTCCTCCACTGTGAGGGGCATGCAGATTCGGTACTCCTTCATCAACATAGTCCTCGCTCAATGATGGCGTCAATACAAAGGAAGATGCGGGCTGACAGAGTTTCCTTTCAGTCTTGGTGGCGTTTCAGCAAGTCAATCATTTGACAGAAATCATTTGCTCGGGGAAACAGTTTCTAAATTTTACAAAATCCTCTTCCACCTCTGCATCAGCAGCACCTCCCGTGATGGTTTCGCTATGTCTACGTGAGTCCAGACACACTACCAGGTCCGAAGTAGTGCGAGAAGAAGATGGGCATCCACACACTGAGACAGCCGCTCTGCAAAGTAAACAGCTACCAGTTTGATGTAACTGCTTCAGTATTAAACTATATGAAAATAAACTGCAGTGTAGAAAGTTGAAAGAAATCACAGCAAACTCAGCAAACAGTTAAGAGGTATCCAAAACCCGCAGTTCGCCAGCTCCTTGTAGCTGCTTGCGTCCCGGACAAGGATAGAGTTCCCCGCCGTTCCCGGTCACTTCAGACCAAAACGAGTGTGCTTCCAGTCGGTGTAGGGCTGTGTGTGCTTGCAGCTTGTCTGTCTATCTGACGGATCAATCTGCCTGCCCGCCCTGCACCTTTGAGTTTGTCCTGTCAGCGCCGTCCAGGGATGCGCAGCAGTATGAAAGAGCGCAGTCAAGTGAGTATGATATAGCCTGGACTGGGCGGGAAGTAAACCGATTTTAGAAACACATTACTAGGCTACTCCAAAATCGTGCTCTATAAGGGTTTTACTTTGAAAGATGTGACCGGAAATCTAAATGTTTATTCTGGGTAGCTTGACTTTGTCTGAAGTGAGCATTTTTCATTATGCCCTCCAAACAGTCAGCGCAGCGGAGGCAGAATGTCTTTTGGCTCCCTGGGATTTCTATTCATAGATAATCTTTTTGACGGGGGAAAGTTTTATTGTATGCGATTTTTAAGCATTCAGAAATAATTTTGCATCTCACAAAAAGATTAAACATATGAAAAGTAAAAATAAATGGCAGCATTACATAACTACAGATTTCATAAATGCAGCTGAGTGGACTTCCGAGCCTGCCTGACGTTTTTATGCATCTCTAAAACTATCAAAGTAACAGAGTTTTCGATGAGTCACAATCTAATCAATTCCGAGTCACTTCACAGTTTTTTTCTCTTATTCTCTCCTCTCTGTGCCTTTGCTGGCGCTGACCGTGGTGCTGAAAGTTTAACCAGTGTTGAAATATGGACTAAGTAGGCCTACTAATACAAAATCATACTCAGGTTATAGATGCATTAGCCTACTATGTTTATACGCCCCCTCTTTTTCTTTTCACGCTTACACTTTTGTTTCTTATCTATCACCACTGTCCCCCATTTCCTCACATATTTACAATAACTTTATATACTTTATACTTTAACTTGAGACAATTTGTTTTGTAATATTGTACTTCATCATGAGATGCCTGCATTCACTGCTTGACCTATACAAGCAGATTATTTTACTTTTTATCAGTCTGTGCTGGTTTGTTAATGCATTTTTATTGACAATTATGCTAATCTTCTTCTATTTATGCATTGTAACGTTATATTTATCATTATTGGACACTTACGTGTTTTGTTTTGTTTATCATTTGTTTAGCTAACTTTTTTGAGCACCAGCTAACTTTAGCTAGCTTGCTAGCTACCTTCATACAGAGCCTTGGTCAAACTAAATTAATATCGCTGTATGTATTTTTTTTTAATTAATCTTGTAACTGATATTCCATTTTGTGGCTAATATTTCATTTTGAAAGATATGCTAACTATGGTTACTGGGCACTCACCAGGAGCTGTAGCGCTGTTATCGGATTTGTTTTCTTATCTGGAGGATCGTTAACGGTCAGGCAGCCCAAGGAGGTTTAAATTTCTGTCTAGCTGATGGTCATCTTTCCCATCAACTGTTACAAAGATCAGATTAATCTTGGTCACTGAGAGTAGTGAGCTGTTCATTTGAACTGACCAAGGCACTGAGTTAAACACTGGACCTTTCTTTCCTTTTCCTTTTTTTATTTTTTATTTTTGTGAGAAACCACAGGGCTTTCTTGTAAGCAGGGCTGAGCACATGTAACATGCAGTACCTCCGTCTAACAGTAGATGTCACATGTGGTCTTTCTTTCAGTGATGGAGGGACGTGAGCCGTGGACAAAACTTTAGGAAAACCACTTGTAACACCATGGTAACACTACAACCTACACTTCTTCTTCCTCTTCCTCCTCTTCTTCTTCTTCTTAACAAATATCACAGCTAAAATATCACATGTGGACCACTGAGACTGAGCACCATTATTATGGGGCGCTTTCACTTTTCTTTTGCACAAGTGATGAACCAATTGTAATTTCCATGTTGTTGTTTTTTTCTTTTTTCTCTCTGTTGTTGTTTAGTCTGAAGTAAAGTAGACTTACTAGCTACACAGTCACCTTTTTCTCTGCATTTTAACCAAAGCTGCCCTTAACCTTTTGAGTCACCTGCCTTCACTGATTACTTTAAATGTAACCCCTAATCCCTTATCCCTTGCAGGTATCATAGTTTAATTGTAACTTAAACCATTTAACCGAAGATGAGCCCTTTTCCTATGAGCCAGCCCATTCTTCAAATGAGCACTTTCCTTTTGCTCTTGTGGGGACATTTGGATCTCGGCCAAATGAAATCAGTTGTGCTCCCCACAAACTCCTGAGCCAGTGCTCATTATTAGGAGGCTTAATTGAATTGTGCAGATGGAGTCCCAAGACTTCAGACACACTGCCTAAAGAGCAGTCAGGCTTAAAATGACAGGCACTGGTGAAGAGAGAGGGACCAAATGTGCAGCACTTTTTGGTTGCACATAGGTAGCAGCGGGTTGGACCTCCTTTTGCCTCCAGAATATCCAGATTTACCAAAGACTTAAAAATATTCCACCTGGATTTTGGCCCATGCTGACTCAATAGTATTATACAGTTCCTCCCTTTTAGTAGCATATAAATATTGTGAAATACTGTGTTTCCTCTCACTCCAAATGTCTCTGCTGGGATGAGATCTGGGAGTAAACTGAAGTCACAACCGCGTTTACAGAACCATGTTGAGATGATGTGCTTTATCCTGGAAGTATTCATTTAAAAATGATAGACTGTGGCCACAAAGGGATGCATCTAGTCAGCAGTCATGTTCAGCTGCTATTCAGTCGATGTTCAGTTGGTACTAAGACGCCTGAAATGCCTCAAGAAAGTATTCCCTTCACCATTATAACCGTACCACTAGGCTGTGCCATTGACAGCAGGATGGATCCATGGATTCATGGATCAAATTAAAATCACAGCTCCCCTCAGATCTCTCTCATCAACAAGGCATATTTTCCTACAGGACGGCAGTTGACTGGATACATTTTGTTTATTTCACTATTCTCAGTGAACTCACCAGACACTGATGTGTGCAAAGAATCCCAGGAAGGTGAGAAGCTGGAGCATGAAGACTGGTGGTGTTCACACCATGTTAAAACTCATTTAAATCAGGCATCTTGTCACTGCTAAAGTTTAGTAAACCAGCAGCTGAACCTCTCACTGTGATGGAGCAAGTTTTAGCATAAATGAGGAAGCATAGCTAGTATTGTGGCCACTGATTATGTATAAACACGGATCATTATGAATAACATTTAGTCCTGTTTACCAAAGAGATTGTGAAAAATCTGAGTCCTTAGAAAATCATTGTACAGTGGTAAATATTTGTTCGCACCTGCTTCCAAAACATAGATAACTGCATCCTCAAAGCTATGAATTTATAAGCATTGATCTTCAGATAGATAATAACCTACAGGGTTGGGTCAGACTACTTTGAAATGTAGTCAGTTACTGAATACAAATTACGTGGCATTTTCTTGTAACTAGAAACATAATTGGTTTACAAATGAGTAAATAGCATTGGTTATCATGAAAAAAAGTTTCAGAATTTTAAAATTGTCATATTTTAAAGATGTAATCAAAAATGTAATCAAGTAATCCCTGACTTTTTTTTTTTAATCTGATTACGTAATCCCAATTACATGTAATCCATTACTACCCAACCCTGATAATAACATATGGCAAAAGGAGTTTTACTTTCAAAGCAGCTGTTGGCAAGTCTAGGTGTTCTGTTATTCAGGTTGTGGATATCTAGTCTAGATACTACATAGAAATCTCATGAGTTCATGTTTCACATGATCTCATATCTCATTTTAGATGGGATATAAGGTCTGGAAACACCAGGCTAGTGGATATCTAGTTTTAGACCAAAACTCTGCTAATTATTACCCACTTTACAATCTGCTAAATCAGGCAGCTATGGATTGTTAGTGTATTGCTTGTGAGACTGAGATTCGGTGAGTAAAGCCTTTTTTTCTGTGCTGTGATGACAGACATGAGGTCCCAGGTCTGGACTCTAGAGGGTGCAACGCATTCACATATACTGTGTATGCAAAACCCGCTCCCCAAACCACTACTACTACTAGGGAGCAAGACAGAGTGCATGCGCTCATACAAGTGCATGCGCATGCACACATACACACACATACACAATCATATGCATTTCATATTCATGTACACAATGCACCAATATTCAAGTATGCACACACACCCACATGCATTCACACTCATTGAACAGACACAACACATGCACCCACACAAATACACACACACACCCAGAAACAGACACTCATACACATTACATTGCTTCACTAAAGAGCCTAAACAGCTGACAGAGATAGGCTGATGATGCACTCTTGTTAGCGGTATAGTGTGAAATCTCTTCAGTGTAGTGTACTCAGGCTGAATTCATTATATAGCCGAACTGCACAAGGTGAACATAGGAGGTTTCTGTGAGTGTGTCGCCACCAGACAGCTGGAGAAGATTCAGTAATTGGAAAGGAGAAAAAAAATAACATGACATTATGCGAGGCAGTTTGTAGTATCAAAGTGATCACACCTGCAACAGACAGGCAGACATATGCACACACACACACACACACACACACATACACACACACACACACACAGGGGGAACTCTGTTTATTCCAGCTGCTATCAGTGAGTCTGCAGAGAGAGAGAAGCTGTTGCTAAGAGACCCGGCTTCC